>BMAW01098510.1:0-11588 GCA_019974015.1 Nephila pilipes | reverse complement strand
ACGCACCAAGAAGGAGTTGCCCGATGAAGACAAAAATTGGCGGATAGAAGAATTATGTACAGAATAAAAAATGATTAAAATTTCAGAAAAAATGAATGATTTATTTCAGAGTTACACAGTTACAAAGTAACGAGCTCAATAAGGTGTCGACCCACCTCTAGCTTGGATGCAAGCTGCCCCACGACGTGGTATAGAGTGATCCCTGATGGTCTCTTGCGATATTTCTTGTCAAATTTGCTCCAATTGTCAGGTTAGGTCATCAACATTCCCTGGTAGATGCAGTGGACTTCCCATCGTATTCCAGACATGCTCGATTAAAGAGAGATCTGGCTGGCCAAGGAAGTGTTTGAAAAGCTGTAAGATAGTTCATAGCAACACGTGCCGTATGTGGCATTATCTTGCTGAAAAATAAGGCCATGGTACCGCAAAAGGAACGGTAGAAAACAGGTTTCAGAATGTCGTCGACATACCGTTGTGCTGTAAGTGTGCCTCTAATGACGACCAAAGGGATACGGCTTTCAAGTGAAATGGCACCCCAGACCCTAACTCCTGGTCGAGGGCCTGTGTGGCGTGCAATAGTGAAAGCAGGATCCGCAAGCTGCCCTGGGCTTCTCCAGACACGTCTTCGAGGATCGTCAGGACACAGTTGGAAGCTGGATTCGTCACTATACGTCCCCTGTCAGCCTCATTCCAACCTCATCGAGCCAAGCAGCACTGTATTCTGGCTCAACAATGTGCAGGCGTGAGTGGCAGGTGGCGTAGCAGATCGGTACGAAAGTAGATTTCCCTCTGTCATTCGTTTGTGAATGGTAATGGTGGACACTCATGTGCGGGTCGCATGTCTGATGGTTGATAACGATGATTTAGGCGCTGTGACAGCTAATCTGACAATCACTCTGTCCTCCATATCTGCAGTGTCCCTAGGTCGACCGCTATCATCCTGACGCTGAATTATGGCATTGTTCACCCATTCTTGCCAGCATCTTCTAATCGCCGCATCGCTTCGTCCCATATGACGAGGGATTTCCCGATTTGCCCAACCTGCCTCTTTCAGTCCAATGATACGACCTCTTTCAAACTCTGACCGTTGCTCGTAATGAGCTCGAATCTTACGGCGAGGCATTTTTTTCAGTCGTTGAAAGGTATTCTAAATCGCAATGCAACAGGAAATTTGACCATCAGATTGAGAATCGCTTCTTATATACACCTGCTGAATGAGCATTTCCGATAGCTGCAGTTCCCGCTGTTCATTCATTGGACAGCAAATTCTACTCATTTGCATGTTCCGTCCAAGAGTCTTTGCATTCGAAATTTCACTACAATCGGTCAATTCCTTCTTGGTGCGGTTTTTTTTTTTTTTTTTTTTTTTTTTTTTTTGTTATAGAGTGTATATATAAGTTTTACATCATTGGGTTGTGATTGCAGATAAATTAATTCTCAATACATTTTTTTAAAAACTCTTTCGTAGGCTTTAAATACAAATAACGTTGTTGCAATAATCATATTTATTAGAGAAAAAATATTAGATATATTTACTATTAAATTATGTTTGAACTTCTTGAAAGCTGATATATGTGGTACTTTAGTTATTTAGGAACATTTCTTATGTGTTCTTCATTGGAAATAGTGTCGTTTACCTGAGATGCAATTAAATAACGAACTAACCTTAATCAATGTCTAACTATTTTTGATATACGTATTCTTATATTGATTGTGCCATTAGCATCCCGTATCTGTTTATGAACTCTTTAAGTTTCACACAAACTTTTTATGGTGTGTGTAGTGCCTAGGCTGCCGTACGCTCGCACTTACGGTCTCTCTATTTCTCTCTTTATATATATATATAATGTGCATTTTCTCCTATATTTCCATATATATCGTTGATCATCTTAAACACTAACTTTTCGTATGTTGAGTAGTGTTCAAGTGGGCATAAGGACAACTCCGTCTATTTAACAATAACAACAAAGGATTTTATTTCCATGTCGGGCTCGTTTCACCAATACCTCTTACAAGTACATCTCAATCGCATCTCTCCTAAGACGTTCTCTGATCCTCTCCTACGCAACGGAGGTGTTACTACAATATCTTTTCTAGCCGACAGGCGTCATATACACCACAGTGTGTTATATACACCACAGTGTATAGGCGTCATATATACCACAAGTATGTGTGCTTGTATGTATATTAAGCACAAATAAAATTAATAGAAAATAATAAATGACTAATTTTTCTAAATTCTTTATACAAATTAAACTCATATATTGTATATTTCCATACGCTTCATCGTCATGTTTTACTTTTCATGTCTCTAAAATAATCCCGACATATTTATAAATCGTGAATTATAAACCAAATGGATAGAAAAAGATGAAAAAATTTGAAACCTGACTTATTTACCAGTAGATTTAATTGAGTCAGTAGAATAATATAAATGTAAATAAGTACTGAAGTCAAAGAGCAAAATCAGTCATTATATTGTCATGTATTTTCGATCAACACTAATGAGGAATGTGCGTGAATATTCATCTTTGTGAAATAGCGTGCGCGAGCAGTATAAGAATGTGTCTTTTTTTACAGACATTTCTCTCCCATTTGGACATTTTTTTAACTACGGTAAGTAAGTAGAAAATATATATTACTGTAAGTAGGATATTCTTAAGAATATATTTCAGAAACATTGCACATGAAATAAGGTCTTCGTTTATAAGAAAAATGAAGGAATGATTTATACCGAATTTTTTTGAAAATAAATAGCAGTTACGTCTCAAAGCATTTTTTTTTCAATAAGTAAAATTATTTTAATGAGATCAAAATAAATTATGTTTGGTATTTTAACGTCATTAGAAAATTTCTCTGGAAACAAAATTTTCAAGAAGACTATATTTTTAAATAATTGACGCATATTTTAAGGTTGACAGTTTATTATTATCATTATTTAGGCGGATAGATAGAGCGATTTTAAACTTTGTTTAAGAGATTTTGATATTTTTAAAAAATACAAAGAAGAAAATTCAAAATTTATTCTTATTTCTTAAAAAAAGGAAGTTTTTATTTTTTCTTATTGATAAAAAAAACGCCACAATATCTGATTTCTGTTGCGTATAAAATGGTTCTTATGATAAAGTATGCAAGTAAAAAAAAATCTAAAAATCTTAAAGGAAATTAGACATATAACATTAATTATTGTGTATGTGTCTGTTAATTTCATATAAATTCTTATTAAACGTGAAAATGCGTTAAAATAGTAGTTTTTAATGTAGTATATATATATATATATATAAATTTACGAAAATAAATAGCACCATTAAACTGTCAATTAATTAGAATTTTTTACATAAAAATTAACAAAGCTTTTCCCTAAGTTATTAATTTAGTCTGATTAGAGTTCTGGTAATTAAAAATCATCAATTTTCTCAAATATCCATTAAATGGAATGTAATTATAATGTCTTGATTTAGTACACATTTTTCTAATCATGACTATATTTTCATTTTAAAATCCGAGACAATATATTTAAAAATTTAGTTACTGAGAAATGAAATAGATAATAAAATAATAAAGAGTAATGAATTCGATAATGAAATAATTAAAATTGCTATTTGTTTCAGGAAAGTGTTTCGAACTCGCTTTGAAGCTAAAATATCTGTTCGAACAATTAATATAAATGCTGTTAACTTGAAACACATATCTCAGACTTTTTTCTCATGAATAAGGTTGTTATTACTTTTGATAATGTTAGTGGACGTACAACATGAGATGATGGTTAACATACCTGCAATGACCGTTGATATTGATAATTAGGAGAATTTCTGAAGGATGAAAATTTTCAATAAATTTATTTGATCTACTTTAAATCGTTTAGGAGAGGAAAAATTTCAAAGCTAACTATCAAAAAGTAATTAGTTAAAAGTAAGTATTGAACAACACGAAATACAGATTTGACTCAAATTGGGTCATAAAAAGTATGCACCGATATTTTCGATGGCAATTATTTTTACTGTAACCTTTAACTTTTTTTTAATGTTAGAAGAATGGTGTTGAAAAAAGATAAAAACAATCAAGATTTCTGAAAAAAAAACAAAGATAAAAGTTCACTCATGTTTTTACTTCAAAAATCTGATTAGAGCCTTTGGTCCTTGGGTCGATAACCGCGGAGTGTGAACATGTGCATTGCTCTATTGAATTCTTAGTGTAAAAGATATTTTAAGATGAGAGCTCAGTTATTCGGCCAACAATCTAGAACATGCTTTAATCTGAAACTAATTTATCTTTAATATCTTAAAAAATCATGTCACTTCATTATCAAAAGTGTATGATAAATATTTCTGTTATTTGATGGAGACTGGGAAACATTGCATTTTTTTGCGTCAAAAATTCAATGTATTTTTGAATATTTTTGAAGTAAACTGTGCTTTCCCAAGCGAAATCTTATTTTTGAAACTGAAAGATTCTTTTAAAATGCTTCATTACTATTATTTTCATTACATTTCTAAAGAAATATAAATTTCATTTACACTGGTGCTTTGTTAGATTTCAAGTTAGATTTTTAATAAAATTTTTAAAACATGGGACAGTTTTTCTTTAATTTTTATTTACCGTTATTCCATTCTAAATTACTTTATTAGGTTGGATGATTGGCTAGTTGTTTGGAATTTTTCGCTTTGAGTTTGGCTGGAATAATTTACTGCAAACACAAGGTTTGAGCTAGAAGAGAAAATGAAATTATGCACACATATAAAAGATGAATGTAAATAGTATTTCCTTAATGCGAAACATTTTTTTTCTTCTGTAGCGTAAAAAGTATTTTGAAATCTTCCTTGATGAAAAGGGATGACATAAGAACGAAGAAGAAGAAATCGTTCTACACCATCTCATCTCGTTAAGCATATCTGATTCTAGCAAAATTACATGGATCAGAAAAGGTGATTATCTCTAGCGCCAATAGTGAATGCAGTGAGCTATACATTAATAAGCTCCATATATTAATTAGCATCATTAATAATTACCGTCATCATGAAAATCAAAGTTGACCAAACATTGATTACTTTAAAATTTTTTACATTTATTACGTATTCATTTGATTTTATTCCATTCTATTAAACTTAACAGATTTTTTCTGTTTTTATTAGATAATCAACACTGTTGGTTTTAATTGTATTACAGACTGCTATTCCATTTCAATGTCGATTCAAAAAAAAAAAAAAAAAACGTAGTCAACGATAAAGAAGTCATGCATTGGTTTACATTAAGATTAGAAAAATAAATTTATGTGGCTTCGGTAGGTTTAGATAAGAGGGAGCTTGGGATAGACGAGATACCATTCATCTTATTTTTATAAAAGTAGAGGCTTAAGCATCGAACAACTCATTACAAGTAGGAAAACTAGATATTATAAGACAACTTGATATAATAATGTATAATAAGTTTTTAAACTTTAGAGCGATTTCATGTCGATTCATGCAGAGTAAGCGTATTAATTTCTATTACTACATGTCTGTTTCAAAAAAATTATTTATTCTTTTATGGTAAATGTACGTTACTCACTCATTCAAATTGAATTTCTTTTTTTTTAAATGTTAAGGAAATTGTAAAATGTAATTTATAAAAATAAAAAAATCTGCTCAAATGAATTAACGAAAAAATGAATAAGTATCTGTTTCTATATGTAGATATTTGTAAGTACTAAAATATAGAGCTGTAACTCTCCGTTAATACTTTCATCTCTTTCCATTATATATCTTATATATAACAATCAAAAACAAACAATCCAAAGATTACAGAGTCACATACTAAGGCTAATAAAGTTATTTTATCCAGATCTATGAATAATCAAAATTCAATAAATTAACTCACTTTATTCGTTGGAAAGATTCCAAAACTCATCTGATCAAACGTAGAATATTTTAAATATAATCACTTAGTACTTATATTACCGAACCAATCAAGTTCTTATAAGATTTATAAATGAGGGTTCGAATCCTTGACCTTTTGTAGATCCTCTCTGACTTCACTCTTAAAGCTCCTTACTCAACGCAGGTAGGACATCGACAACCACAGCTCACTATATCTGCCACTAGCTAAGATACCAACTAATTTCAGTATTAAATTATTCACTTCTTACAAACGCAAAAAAAAACTATTTAATTCAATTCAATAATTCTAATATAATCAAAATAAGTCACATTTAATTTGTTGGAAGAGATTTTCAATTCAACGAAATTCATTTTAAGTTCTCAAAGCGTCAGTTGATGGGAAAAACACGATAGAGCTCACATTATAGAACAATGTATCTTCATAATGCTTTATACGTTTGTTAAAAGAGAATTAATATCATAATACACTGATAAAAATAATTTTCAGTTGAAACGATTGCATTAAAATCTATTAGCTGAAGAAATAATGTGTATATGATCAAGGAAATGAAAAATTATTTTATGCATCATAAATTTAACTGTGGAAAAATAATGCAATTGGTCATTATTTTTTAAGTTCACAATACGATAAAATTGGATTTAACTGAGTTTGTTAATAAAACAAACCCTAAGTCCTTTTGAATGTTCTCAGAAAACAGTAAAAATCTTCAAAGCAGGTTTCAGTGTATGGGCGTTAAATTTAATGATCTCATGCCATTCACGCAAATTCAAGTCTTGACGTACTTACTGTAATGTGAATATTACGTGAATATCTTTTAGAACAAGAAACATTTCCTCTCAGGTGTACATCGCAAATACAGCCGAAATGCTCGATCTGGAAATGACCCTCCCATTATTATATATTTCCTTATTTATTTTCCTTGTATGATATTATGTCATTTCTGTTTATATGCCGCACATCTTTTTGTGTGTGTGTTCTACAAAAAATTGAATCAAAATATAGTTTTTATTTTCCTGTTTATATATATATAGATATAGATATAGATATATAGATATATATATATATATATATATATATATATATATATATACATATACATATATATATATATATATATATATATATATATATATATATATATATCATATCATATATATATATATATATATATATATATATATACATATGCATATTGAAGAAAGCATAATTTAGTAGGATAATAATTATATATATTAAATAGTATGGTTTCACTAAAGGGGGGGATTTAGTTTGTTTTGAATTAATAGCTTTTGATTTAGAGCTTTTCAACAACCATCGGTGTTAATAAATAACAGAAGGCTTAGCTATCTCTCCTGATGGTGGTTTGGTTTCCTGTTCTTTAAGAATTTCGTAAGAATCAGAATTGTCAAAAAAAAAAAAAAAAATGTACATGTTCTTGAAGTGGTAGCCGAGCGCGTACTTCGACGTGAGATGTGTGGATTTTTATGCCGAAACTGATGCACTTTAAACGGAGTTAAATCTCATACTCCTCCTGTGGTGTTGAAATTAAATGAGGGAAGTACATATTCAGATGCCATCTTCTTTATTTGGCAGTGGTGTAAGATTACTTGGAATAGCCGATGAGTAACTTAAAATTAGACGATTTTAGCTAATTACCCTTTTTTTAAAAAATAAATGTGAATATTACGAACAGTGATAAAAGAATAAAAACTAAATACATGCGATGCATAAAAAGCTTACTGAATTTAGTAAAGGAAAACTCTTTTTTCTCTTTCTTTTTCAAGAAGTTTTACGCAAAATATATGGCTACATTCATACAAAATATATGAAATTCCTGTGATGAGATATTTAATGTGTTATATTAACGGTAACTCAAATCATTTAAATTATTTCTCTTGCCTTTAGTTCGATGAAAGGCGGTCCCAAGCGGTAGGATATATATATATATATATATATATATATATATATATATATATACATACATATACACCCAATTCTTTTTTTACACGGTTTTGAATTAACACGGTGTTCAGCAATATACCTTATATACTTTTTTAAATGAATTTTTTGTTCTAGTACTAATCCCGAAAATATTTTTTTCAGTTCTAATTTTTGATAGTGTATTCAGAAGACGGTCGGTTTATGCCCACACATATGAGAGTGACTTGGTCTATCTCATGCCTTGTTTACTTTGTATTCTGGAGTTACGGGGATTTTTTTTAGTTTAGTTTACTTTTAGTTTTTATTAAAGTCGCACTAAAAGCAATACGAGGGCTTTGGCGACGTACCTCGTAATTGTGAACCTCGGTCAAGTGACGAGGACGACACCTGAGCTGGAACCCCTCTCCTAACTTCCACACCAAGCCAACTGGAGGACTTTGGGCCGTGACAGATTTAACGCGCATCAGCCCTAGCTACACAGCGGGTCTTTAGCAGCCAAGGATCGAACCCGCGACAGAGAATACCCGAATCTTATAACTTTTTCTTTAATTTCGTTGTACATCAACTTGAACACAACATTTCGTTCTTCAGTCTTAAATGCTTCTTGGAAAACATTTTTGACAGCATGTTTGAAAAGCGGAAGTTTCGTAGTACAAAAATCAGATGTGTGTTCTGCAATTATAACTCTATCAAATGCAATTGATGGCAAAGGTTTTAACAACATGCAAATGGCTGACATCGAAGAATTGATGCTAGAAAGCCCTTTGGATGAGGACGATTTCATTGAATTTATGACGAAGTTGAAGGTGAAATTCAGCTATTAACAGCTGATTTAATTCGTGAGGGCTTGAAATTTGCTACAAGTATGGAACAACATTTTCTTTCTCATGATCCTGACATAGATCGTGCATTAAAATTTCAACGTAATCTTAAGTTTTGTGTAGCAGGATATCAAGAATTACTTAAGCAACTTGAGAAACCAAAAAAAAATAGCCGCTAATAACAGACTCTGTAACCACAAAAAAAACCTCAACAGGGGCCATTAATAACGAATGAATTTCTTCATTTGAATCAAAGTCGACATTTGTGCTAGACGTATCTGACACATCTACTGACGATAGTATTTTTGATCAAGTTCGTAATAAACGTGCACGCTTGTTATCAAGTAGCGATGGATAGATATTAATTAGTTTTATTCCTAATTTCAATTTGAATTTTTGTATGTTGAATGTACCTATAGACTGAATTTTCACTGTACGCTAATTTTAATTTATTTTTTTTTGTAATAAAAAGGAATTGTTTTTGTTTTTTTTAAATATGTGATATGGAATACCTTATTATTTTTTTGCACGGTTTTTAGGAAAATATGTAGAATTTTTTCATCTTACGCGATTTTTTAAGGTTTTGAAACGTATCCCCAAATTTACCATATGTTGCCTATTTGCATGGTTTTCTAGGGAACGTATTTACCGAGTAAAAGAAGAGTTATATACCCAACTCTTTTTACACGGTCTTTTTTTACACGATTTTGAAATAACACGGTTCACCGAAAAACTTTATTACACGAATTTTTAGTTCTAACTCGAATCCCCCCCCCACACTTTTTTTTCCTTCTAAAATATTCAAATACTGTTTGATTCAGCCACTCCATCAAGGTATTATAGCAGCATTTAAAATAATCTACATAAAGCAAACGTTTAAATATATTTTAGACTCAGTGGAAGGAAGAAATTTGACTGTTGTGGAAGCATGGAGAAAGTTTACGATTATGAAATGTATAACACATGCTTCTTTCGTCAACAAACAGTTGCGCCAACCAACCTTAAATGCTTGTTGGAAGAAAAAAAATTGCAGCATGTTTGAAAAGCGGAAGTTTTGTAGTAAAAAAAATCATCTGTGTGTTCTGAAATTATAACTCTATCAAATGCAATTGGTGGCGAAGGTTTTAACAACATACAAGCGGCGGACATTGAAGAACTGATGCTAGATAGCCTTTTGGGTCAGGATGATTTGATCGAATTTAAGACAGTTTATGATAATAAAGAAGTCGATAATGACGAAGTTTAGCTATTAACAGCTGAATTAATTAGCGAGGGCTTGAAATTTGCTATCGAACAACATTTTCTTACTCATGATCCTGACATTTAAATTTCAGAGCAATTTTAAGTTTTGTGTAGCAGGATATTAAGAGAATTATATAAGCAACTTGAGAAACTATTAACGAACGAAATTCTTCATTTGAATCAAAGCCAACAATTGTACAAGACATATTTGATACATCTACTGATGATAGCAATTTTGATCCAGTTCGTAATAAACGTGCACGCTTGTTATCAAATAGCGATGAATAGTTGTTAATTAGTAGCTTTATTCCTAATTTCAATTTGATTTTTTATATGTTGTATGTTTCTATAGATTGAATTTTCACTGTACACTAAATTAAAACTTTTTTGTAATAAAAATGAATTGTTTTTGTTTTATAATTATGTAATATGGATTTCATTATTACCTTTTCTAACAGTTTTTTTTGGAAAATATTTTGAGTTTTTTCATCTTACACGATTTTTTAAAGTTGTGGAACATATCCCCAAATTTACCATACGCAGCATGTATTTTTTTCATTAATTTTTTTAGCATGGTTTTCTGAGGAATATACTACATTGTAAAAAAGAGTTGGGTGTGTATATATATGTGTGTGTGTGTCAACTTCGAACTGTGTATCCAAAACCAGAAACAGCATTTTGTGTGTGGGAATACTTTTTCTTTTTTTTTTCCCTAAAAATATACACAATCATAACCTACAAGCTTTTTGATTGTGTTTGCCTATTCTGATTTTTGTAGTAATTGATTATTTTTAAATTCTTGGGTTTTTTTTTATTAAATATTAAATTTAGTTATTTTTATTACTATAGTTTGGCACTTTATTATTAGATAATATACATATTCATTATGTATTCTCATATAATTTTGTTTAATATCGCACTCATAGTAATTTAAAGACCATTTCATTTTAATTCTTTTTGTCTTCTTTACTTTACAGTTTAATCTACTTATTTTAACTTTATTGTCTTGCTTTTATTGGATTTTGATATGTTTTAACAATATGTTTATGTATTAATTTCCAATAATTGTAATTTTTACAAGTTTTAATTTTACTTTTAAATGAGAATAATTTGTTTTTGCTGTAGTTTTGCAATTTATTATTAGTTTATATGCATGTTTATTTCATATATCTATTGAATATTGCAAATTATATTCTTACTTATATGTATTACCCTTTTGATAGATTTAATTTAATTTCAATATTGTACACCTAAATAAATTTCGCAAACGTGTCAGAGGAAATTATTCATTAAAATTTTAATTCTTTCTTACTTTTTATGTATAAAATCCATGAAACCACTCATAATTTAAGTAAATATTCTTTTCTTACACTATACATTTTAATTTATACATCAATAAATATATATTTTCTTCCGTTATTTTCAAAAGCGATAATTTTCTTCATTTGTTTATGTATCTACAATACTTAAAATAAATGCTTCTTGTTTTCAGAGTCATAAAACTGCTTAAATTTGTTTGCAAACGGCAAAATATTTTTAAATTTTCATGAACAAGGCGTAATATATTATAAACATAATACTCATACATCCGACAAAATAGCCGTTATACTTCGCTTACAATTTTATCGTATTTTTTAAGAAATAATTTAGTATGTCTTATAATTTTTATGGCTGTATGGTTCAGGTATCATATTATTTACTAACGCT
>BMAW01098507.1:0-40817 GCA_019974015.1 Nephila pilipes | reverse complement strand
GATATTTGTATTTAAAAGTCCTTGTTTCAGGAGTCACCTTGGTCGAACCAATGTTCGGAAAGAGGGTGGGGTGATGATTTACTCATTATTCATGGAACCGTAAATGTTGTAACTAGGGACCTGATCCGTGTGTGAATGGTTCGATCATACCTGTAAATTGTTTCTAAGTGTTTCAAATTAAGTCCCACTTCTAGACAAAAAAGCTTGAGTCCCACCGAAAAGAGTTGTCTCAATAGTTATGCTAGAATAAATTACGGTGTTCCAATTTTATCCAGTGACACTACCTGATTCAGTAATGAAGAAAAACGAAAGAAGTCTCTTTTCAATTTTTCTTTTCAAATGGAAACGGCAGCTCAATTGCCCGTCGATAGTAACGAAAGAGAGAATTTTATAATATTAAATACACTTTGACATAAAAAATTTGAGCACAAAGAAATAATTGTCAGAATAAAACGAAATTTTACGTGGAGTACAAATATTAATGTAAGAGTGAATACAAATCAGAGCAAAAATTATCATTTATTGTGGTGGAAAAATTACAAAGGAATGGAGGATTTTAGTACTCCTTTTAAGCTGCCTCTAAAGTATGAATGTTTGATGTGATACGGTCAGAATTGAGGTATATCAGTTCAGTATTATATTCTTAACAGCTCGTTCAACAGTTGCTGTAAACGTATCGTTTAATTTGACCAAACTCTCGTAGGTTGTCAAACCATTTAAATGATCCAGATATGCTTGATTGGTGGCAAATTGGGGATCGAGCAGCAGGCAGGGAAGAGGAAATTTAGTGAAGGCAGTCCTGTGAAACCCTAAAGTAAAAAAGTGAGCGAGCATATTCCTTGTTGAAAAATGGCTCCTGGAGCCTACCATGAGTGGCAAACATGTGGCTGAAGAAAGTCAAGATCATACCATTACAACAAGTGGTGCCATCCATCAGTATTAGAGGACCGTGTAGTATACGAAAAGGAATCACATACCATCACACCAGTTGCGGGAGTGATATGCTGTATAGCGAAGGTGATTGAGACGTTCACGGGAGTGTCCACACACGTACACGATTGTCAATACTACTCAAAATGAATATGATTCATTACTAAAGACGACCTTTGTTCCATCTGGTTGCAGTCCAACTCGAGCACGACACCACTCCAAAATAAGGGCGATTGTGAGTGGGTATCAATGGCAGTACACGTAATGAGCGCCGCGGATAGCAATTGTCCGCCAGCCTGCGCTGGATGGACGGACTGACACAGAGGCCTGCAGTAAAATGGCTCCACCTGTGTATGAATAGTAATGACGTCCTCTGCACAGATTAAATACACGTAAAAAAAACCAGGTCTGTTTTATAATCCAAGGAAAATGAAATCTTAATGCCCTTATGTTGCATTAAGCAATGCGCAATCACGCAACATTTCTATTATTTACATAAAAGCCTGTTTGATTACGTACCTTCATGCCAAGTTTAGCAAGAATAACAATTTAACTGCTGTGGTGTGCAAATTTTATGGCAATGAGTGTACTGTTTATATCGAATTTATTAAATCCCTTCAACAAGTAAAATACCAACATATTTTCACTGTTTTTAGCGCATTCACGAAATTTATGTAGTTTTTAATCCGATCAAATCAAATTAAACCACGCAGAAAGCCAGTGAAAAATTTAAATTGCAACAGGCATTGTTTGGGGAATCTTTCTCTCCAATGTTTTTCTACGTCAGAGGGTCTATATTAATTTGAACAGGTTTCGAAACTTATTGCATGGAGGAATGATAGAGTACGTAAAGATTAACCTGGAATTCTTAGAGCAAAATGAGTAGATTGAGAGAATTCACCGAATCTTAATATCTGTACTATTAAAAATATGTCTCAAGATGATAACCAAATGGTTTATGTAGGTTACTACAAGCAAAATCAACATAATGCCAATAATACAGCGAAGTATTCTCTATATTTCAATTATTGGAGAAAAAACAGGGATGAAGAACGTAAAAAAGAGAATGTTAGGATAACCAAGTGTGTTATTAAATGAGGTGATATATGAATTATATATGATGTAAGAATGGAATGATATATGAAATGAGGCAAATTCAATATACTTAAGTTACAAGAAAAGAATAAAACAATTTAACAGAAAGAAAAAGAGTCCTCCAGCAGACTCGATGAATGGTAGGTATCTGAGAAATATATATAAAATAAGTCTCAAAGGAAGGCAATGTGTGTCTTATGATTCATTCAGAATTATCGCTGCCGGAGTCGAAATATCCTGACATCGAGGACCATTTTTTGTTTTGTAAGATACTTTTATCAGCCACCCTTGGTTCCATCGGACAAAAAATTGGCTGATAGAATATATATATGGCTGATAAAACCACTCCTTTGATGCTTGATTTTTCTGTTATAGAGTGTATTTAACGATAAATTTGATAACCATATGTCATCAAGTTGATAATGTGGCAAACAAAGCTAGATGTCCCCTAACAAAACAAAAATTGTAGGAAATCATAAGAAAAACTATGTAAATATGCATATATAATTTCTTAAGAAATAAGTTAAATTATGTTCGGTGATATGTATTTACATATGCGTGTATAGTTTCTTCTTCTAACGTTTATTGTAATTTCAGTCTAAGTATAAGAAATTAGATTCAATTGCCAAAAAATATATGTTTATTGAATGCGCGTTGACAGTTTCTGTATATTTAGTTTAGTAACCATGAAAAAAATATCAATTTCACATTGAAACAACCTAGAGTATGTAAGAGATCTTGAAAGTAAGATTATTTTTATTTGTAATAAGTTTTATACTGATAGCAATAAATATTTAATTCTGTTTCCCATTTATGCTTTCTACCAACTTTTCGAATTCTAAAGAGTTAATTATTTTTGGTGTATTTACAATATTACAGGGCAGTTTCATCAACATTCGTAATTTGATATTTTATATTTTGAGTGCCATGATTGATAGATAGTTTAAACCAGTCCTTGGGGCAGATTTGTTTTTATTTTAGGAAATCATGTTATTCCCTCCACTTTAATTACCTTATTTTAAATTAAATGGACTATGATTTTTGATACTAAAAATAAATTATATTGCTTATTCTCTAGAGAGCTCTATCAAACTTTAAATTATCGAAATTATTATTATATTTCCCTCTCTCAATATTTGTTATTCATCGAACACATACACTGTTTAATTAGAATTTGTCTAATGTATTTTTTTTTGTGTGCATTTATCCTGTTATATAAAAGAAAGATTGATAATTGAAATTACTGAATTTAAATTTAATATACTGAGTTTGAATATTAAAAATTAAAATAAATCTAAAGAAGATATGTTCATTTATTGAAATTACGAGGTGGCTGATAAATAATGAGACTGACGCTGCTGTAAAAGTTGTAGGCAAGTGCCAAAAGCCATTGATCCACAGTTGCTTAGCGTGAGGCCTTCTCTTTCGAATGCAGGATAGCTACCAGTAAGCAGAACCATATATAGCTATCTATTCACCGCTTTACGAAAAGATTTATATCGCCGAAAAAATAATGTGAAAAATGAATTGTGGAGAAATTTCATATAAAACATGTAAAAAACACAACTTATAGAAAGAAGGTAATGAATTTGGAAGCGTACATGTGTTTCTGAGTGATTGAAGGAGGTTTTCAAGAAGGTTTCCAGCTTAGTGAGATTCACGACAGGTTTGCCTTTCTATATCAAACATCTATTACAATATTCAAAAATTGGTAATCTGGTGTAATCTGACCGTATTTTTATTTATATATTTTATATTATATATTTTATTATTTATATTATTTTATTTATCAGCATTTACGCGAATACTGGGACTGTTGGATTTGACAATGAATTCGTAAGACAAATATTTCCACCAAGACAATGCGTTCATTTCACATAGTCTGTCAAGATGATTCTAAGTAAGTATAGCATCCCATTGTTAAACCATCTGCATTATCACTCTTCTTATTTTGCGCTTCCACGACACTCTACATTTTCTAAGGTTAAATCTGCATCAAAAGAAACAGATTTGAGTAGTTGAAGTTGTGAAAGAAAACGAAATGCGCTCCAGAAGGATGAGAAAAAGATTTACAGCTACTTAACAATTTCTATAAAGATTCGCATGTGAAGTGTTTTGAAGGAAGGTGAGTGCTGAATATTGAAGGTGTAATAATCAAATGTATATGAAATAAAATAAAATGGTTTACAGCGTCCAGTATCGTTATTTAATATGAAATCCACCTCATATTCATGAATTCCTTATTTCTTGATAGGATTCAAGTTCGTTCAATGAATTTTTATTTAAGAAATAATTGTGATTAGTTTACATGTCACAGCTCATGAAATCTACACGAGACTAATGGGTGACGCAGCCTCGAATTGTGAATCTCGGTCATGACGAGGACACACCTGATCTGGTACCCCCTCTCTTTCTACCAGATTTAATTGTGCACTGCAGCTACACGCACGTTGAATCTATAAAGGCATTGGGCTTAACAAATGACTCGAAAATAAATAGCTGCAGCCGCTGTGTCATCACACTAGAGTTATTAATCCGCCAGTCGTCAATATTATTTAAGAAAAATATAGTAGGATAAATACACAGATAATGCTGTCTTCTTTTACCTTCTTATATGGAAGGAGTATTTGTAGTAATCAAAGAAATCCTGTATTCGAAATACTGATTTAATGTACAATTTTATATAAAAAAAAAACCTTAATAACTTAGGCATATTTCATGGAATTGGAAATCATTTTACTTTAATAATATAGACCTAAATTAAGATGTATATTTTATAATAAATATTATCTTATATAACTATTATTAAAAATTCTCTATTCAAGAAATGCTGTCAGAAATTAATCAGGAACCTTTTTAATTTGAAGATGTTGTCAAGCTTTACTACGCACCACTCACTTATTTATCTCTGTCAGTAGTAAAATATTTTTACCGCCTCCACCGATTCCTCAGTATGGTGACTATAAAAATAGATTAGTAGCTTCACCTTGTAATATTTAAAAGCAAAGTTACAGTAGAAATTAAAGCACGTAATTATAATACAATTAATAGCCAAGTACTTTAGGTATAATTTCGCTCATTTGGCAAAAGTTAGTCTTTTAAAAACTTTTGTATTTAAATCTATCTTTTATTACTACTTGTGCATACATAGAAGTACATTAGTTGAATTGAATTATTAGTGAAGTTCTGGGCATTGATACTGGAAAGAATCAGTGTGAATACTCGGATATTGAGGGACAAACGTAAGGTCCTATTTGAGGAAGTATTTAGTCGTTTTTCTTTGGCCATAAAATGATTAAATAAACAAATCCTTAAAACACGACATATGATACACGGAAGGTATTAATAACTGAATATCATTCACACATATTTTGTATAAAACCAAATTTATTTTACTTAGTCACTGGTTTTATATACAAAACTGTAATTTATATTTACCTATCTTCATAATATCTAGATTCTCTAGCAGTTGAATCAAATCTTCATATTTAATGGTAAAATAACTTTCCATCAATCATATACCCTCATTTCAAATATCATCAAATCGTTTTCCGTGACCGATTTTTGAGATGGCTAATGAATCTATGAATAATTCTGGAGTTTAATGGTATTTTATAAATGATAATTTAGAAAGCAAAATTCTCTCTTAGTAAATTATGACAGGTGAGTTCAGCTTGTGAACAACATATAATATAATTATTTGGTAACTTGTAAGAGTTTTATTCATTACTTAAGCTACAAACTGATATCGCTAAATCTCTTTCAAATATCTGAGTAAAACAACATATTTTACTATTATTCACTACTGACATACATTAGTCTAGCTATTTTTCAAAAAATGTATGACTCTATCATGTAAAAGTACAAATTTAGACTTGATGATGTACCAGAGGACACCCATCGAACTTTTGTGAGCAAAAGCAAATCCAAATTGCATTAAATTATTGTTCTGACAAAACTAAGTCGAACATTATATGGCCACCTTGCAATGTTAATCTCAATGTAAACTATTCGAATTATTAAATTATAACGATTAGAGAATCTGTACATAGATGTTTTTCTCAAGATGTTGTCTGTGCTCCAAAATGAATTACGTAAGTCATTGGTTTTTTTCTGTCACAAGCAACAAAACCACGATAGCACCTCACCATTCATGTGCTTCATAAGCTAGGAATACATCACAATAGTATTTGAATGGACATGTTTTAGTATACCAGAGGTATTAAATATCTTGTAATGAAGATTAATAGAGATAGCCCTTTCTTCTCATTGTTTTCACCAAAATAACGTACAAGCGCCTTCAATTAGCTAATTCATTATCTGCAGGTAGAATGATGGAATTGAGTTTTGAGAAACATAAGTTAAGTTTTACCATTAACTGTCATTTATCAATTCGTCTTTATTGTGTTTTTGTTTACGGCATGTTTTCACTTTAATGTAACACATTCTCATGTGGCATTAATGCTTAGAGATAAAATCTTCTGTATACAAAGTTCCCATTCATATTTTTAAATATTTTGTAATTAATTGTGAAGATTGATAAGTGCTCACATTAATCCATCTTCGTCCGTTGTGATGTGTTTTTATATGATGCAAAGATAGTTAAAGATTTTGAAATTTGTTATTTATTTCGAAAATATCAAACTGACCATGTTCATTTGGTTGCCTTGTAGAGATGTTCTAAGTCAATCGACAAGGCTTCATTTGCTCACTGGAGTTTCGCTGCTATATTTTTTAAATTCAGATAGGATTTCTCATCCTTGACATTAGATTAACATAACATTTAAAATAATGCGTTTCATCAAAATGGGTTGAATAGACGTTTTCTCGTTTAGTGTGAAAACAGATAATTTTTCCAAAAAGTCAATGAGGTTTCAATATCATATATATTTTACGATTTCCTAAATGCCTAAATACAATCATATTATTTCTAACATTACAATTACATACCATTTACAATCATTATTATAATTCTAACTATATTTGTTATTCGCTTCAAACCTTTTTGTTACCATAGTTAGACATATTCAATTCGAAAAAAATGTACAATTGATTTTTATATCAATTTAAATGTAGTAAATAGTACATTCTGATGAACGATTTTGGATAAATGATGAGATGTGTTTTCAAAATTTTATATTAAATGTAGAAAGTATACACTATTTATTCGAAATTTTCCAATTTCTTGTGGTTGTACCTTCTCTCGGTCAGTTTTCAAAGGATATTTTAATTCATTTGTGTTAAAACACACTCTACACTGTTTGAAATAAGTACAGATCTTTTCGAAGAATTCTGCTTCATCTCATCAGCTCTGTTAATTTTACAGGGGAGAAACACATGATAAATTTAGCGAACTCATGTAGTTATTAAGAATATAATGCTACTGCTACTATTCAAGTGACCACAAAATTGGTTATTTGTTACAGAAGTTTGAATTGAAAGAAATACATGAATAAATGTAATCGAGCCTAACAGTGCAATGAAGCAAAATACTAAGGTTATACATAACTGCTGTATCGAAAGAGGTATTATAAAACTTTTAGATTTCAATAAATACGTAGTTATTTTGAAGTAACCTCGTCATTAACACAGAGCGAATGGGAACTAGAGAGACTTTTATTTTTATACAAATAAAATAATAATAATAATATCCTTTCCAAATCTTCTGCAAATAAAGAATAAATTCAGATTAACATTTAACGTTTTATACATAAGGAATTTTCATATCACAAAACTTTGTTTTTCATATTACAAATTGTTTAATAATATGATGATTTATGACATCATAATCTAAGTAAAATCATTCAATAATTTATCGCCATAAAAACCGTCATTTCAAAGAAAAAATATCTGTTACTTTCTTGAGATGCTAAATCGCTTAAAATGTTAAATTTTTTATTTATCTATAGACAGTAGAGAAACTTCTAATCATACTGTATTTATAAAATTTGGCGGAAATACTTAGAAAACACAATTTTAAATTATAAAACACATGCAAAGTCATGATGAGAGAATTAAATACTTGTGTTTTGTGTGTGATATTTCCAAAATATAAAATTGACTATCTATATAATGAACTGGATTTATTTATAATAAATCATTCACAAATCTTCGTATTCATATGTTGTTAAAACTTTAGGGATTGAAACGGAATTTTTTAAAATTTTACTAATCTAATTTTTGAAATTTATAAGCTTTGAGTATGGAATCTGTTTAAATAAGTTCTACAAAATTATTGAACGTTATAATAGCATGTAGATGTCATTCAAGAAGTATCTAAAACTAAACAATTATTTACGTAAAATGTAACTATGGCTAGGGATTGTTATCGATTCCTACAGAATGAATTATGCTAATAAATGCGAATTTTTTGCTTTAACAGGTACACAAGTGAAGAGTTCCTTCAATATTAAAAAACTGAATTCTATTTCTTTTAATTTGCAACAATGAACATTATTTAGCATTTTTAAAATTGCTAACAAATAAATTCATATTTTGATGACGTAGTTGTATTAATTA
Source organism: Nephila pilipes (assembly GCA_019974015.1). Lineage (NCBI taxonomy): Eukaryota > Metazoa > Arthropoda > Arachnida > Araneae > Nephilidae > Nephila > Nephila pilipes. The sequence continues at coordinate 32,273 of BMAW01098507.1, read as the reverse complement.
CCCTAAAACATTTTTATTGGTATTGAATGATGTTAGACATTTTTATGTTACTTCCCAAAAATCGTTAACATCATATTTGATATCTTTCTAACTATGGTGTTTCCGTTTACTGTATCGTTTTGATGGATCTGAATGTTTTCGTAAAAACTTTCAAATTTAGTTTATTTATATAATCTTAGATATAAATATATGAGTAAGTACAAAGCTACATAGAAGTAAACGACATTGATTTTTTTTGAATTTCAATAAATTTGCTGATCATTTACAAATATTTATATCATCATTCCGGTATTTGATAAGAACCAGCATTTTACACAAATAAAACATTCGTTATTATAAAAACCTTACTTTCCATGTAAAACACATTTTCCTAAAAAAGCAAAAATGAGATTTGGACCATTATAGTTTTCAAAAACAATTTATTCGCAGTTCTTCAAGAGGACTGTTTTAGGAAAAAAACCTATTTATATAATTTTTAAATAATATATTTACAATTTTAGATATTAAAATTTTAGATCATTTATATTTTTTTGTCCTATAAGATAGTTTCATATATATTAAAAAATCTACGAATGTTTTCTTCACATTTCTTGCATACATTTAATGTATATCTCATTCAATGTATACAAATTCACAGATATTGCGGAACGACATTAAATATACTTACTTGTTCTGTCGTAATATCTCGTAAAAATTAAAAGGATAAAAATATATATACAAAAACTCTGCCCTAAGATATACTTGTTCCAAGGCGTGAAATTAATATTGAAGACTGTACACTATTTTTAAAAATATCTGCTGTATTTATCGCAGTGATAAATGTTTTTGAAACAATGTTATTTTTATAAATCTACGTCTTTGGATTAAAATAATATCAGATCAGTTTTTGTGATGGAGATATATTAGCAGTCAATTAGAAGCAAAGAAACTTATTTCAACAAAGAATTCATTAATCTTAGAAGAAAAGCAATAATGTTTCATAATATTTTTTTCATTATTCAAAAACATTTCTACACACTAAATTTCTATTTCTAAATTTGTTTTTAAATAAAGTATTGCTTAAACATATATATGCCGATGTTTTTTGATTAAAATAATGACGAATGAATATTTTCCTCGTAACTTGCGCAAATTATCAATAATGACAGTAATTACTTTTTAAAAGCAATATTTTGTAGTGTTATGTTTTCCGAAATATTTCACTGCAATTATTTATAAACTATTCTATTCAATAGAATTTCTTTAATTTTTACCAATTAAAAACAATATAATATTATTATGAATTTAACATTAAATATCATATAAATTGTATATATATATATATATTGTATTTTATGGTGTATACAATACACAGACTTTTATTTAATAGCTCTTCTTCACGTCTTTTATAAATGTTCGACTGATACACCTTTCCATAGCTTGATTTATACGCATTTTGGAACAATAATTTTTAATATTATTAATTATAATAATTTAAATATTAATTATTTCTTTTGAATTTGGTTATATATTATGGCAGTACAGTTTCAGTAACATTCGTAATTGGATATTTTGTATTCTGTGTGCAATGAATCTAAGATAGTTAAATCCTATGTAATATTTAAAATAGTTCGCAAGAGCCAAAGTCCAGAGCACGACAGATGTTTAGCGTGAAGCCTTCTCTTTCGAATGCAGTGCCAATCGCTTCTCTAAACAAATCCGTATATCTAACACCATCACTCGAATTGGACGAAAAAGGTTTATTTCCCCTGAAAAATTATATGACCAACGGATTGTTCAAAAATATCTATGAACCACGTGAATAAAGCTACCGAAGCATAACTTATTGAAAGAAGGGTATGGCAATGAATGTTTGTAGCGTTTGTTGAAATGATTATTATCTTTTCCCCTAATCATATTTATTATTCAACGAACACATACACTAATTACTTAGAGTTAGTCTAGTGTATTCTTCCTTTGTGTGCATTTGTAGTGTTATATAAAAGAAAGATTGAAGATTGATTTTACTGAATTTAAATTTAATATACTGAGTAGGAATATATTAAAATAAAGCTAAAGAAGATAGGTATATTTATTGAAACTGCGAGGTGGGGCTGTTAAATAACGAGACTGACGCTGCTGCAAAAGATGTACGCAAGAGCCAAAAGCCAGAGATCCACACAGCTGTTAGAGGCATTTTGGGAGTTACTGTATTGTTTTGATGGGTCTGAATGTTTTCGTAAAAGCTTTCAATTTTATTTTATTTATATAATCGTAGATATAAATTTATGAGTAAGTACAAAGTTATATAGAAGAAAACAGAATCGGGCTTTTGAATTTCTACAAATTTGCAGATCATTTACAAATATTTAAATTCTTCATTCCAGCAATTGAAAAGAGTCAACATTTTGTATAAATAAAACATTCGTTTATTATAAGAAATATACTTTCCAAATAAAACACTTTTTGTAAATCAAAAGAGAGATTAGGATCACTATAGTTTTAAAATCTATTTATTAACAGTTCTTCCAGAAAGCTGTTTCAGGAAAAAAACTATTTATATAAATTTTAAATAAGATATTTACAATTTTAGATCAATTATATGTTTTTGTCCTATAAGGCAGTTTCGAATGTATTTAAAAAATCAACGAATGTTTTCTTCACATTTCTTGCATACATTTAATGTATATCTCATTCATTGTATACAAATACACAGTTATTGTGGAAAGATATTAAATACACTGCTGGCCACACAAAATGCAACACCCTGAAGGAAGCATGCAAATCAAGTGAAATTTATATCATGTGTTTGCGACGATGAGCTATGCAAATCATTAGCATTACAGCGCTGATACACATCACGGGCGACCGTAGCGCCACTCGCAAGCGCTATATAAGGGGAATACAGATTTGCGATTTGAAGTATGGCAATTGTTTTTTCGTGCGTTTTTTTTGCGTGAGCTGTTTACCTATGCCTCGTGTAAGACATCTAGTGTCTTTTGACCAAGTTTCTGAATTCGACCGAGGAAGAATAGCAGCCTATAGGGATTACGGATTATCCTTCAGAGAAATCGGTCAACGTGTTGGACGAAATCAAGCAACTGTGATGCAGATCTGTGATCGCTGGATGCAGGAGGGAACGACTGACCGACGGAGCCGATTGCACCCATCTCGTTGCATAACTGCCCGTGATAACAGGCAGATCGTGCGCATGGCAGTGATGGATCGGGCAGCCACATCACGAACCACAGCACAACAGATTCAGTCTGCTACGCGTCAGTCGGTTTCGGCTCGTACCATTGGACGCCGTTTGCAGCATAGTGGAATATCCTCAAAGCATCCATTGCTTCGTTTACCCTTGACTTGATACCACAGGTGTTTGAGCCGCCAATGGGGTGATGAACGGGGGACATGGACAACGGAATGGAACGACATTGTGTTTACTGACGAATACCGCTTCTGCCTGCAACATTACGATGGTCGGATTCGAGTTTGGAGACACCGTGGTGAGAGGCTGCTGAACTGTTGCGTTATGCATGACCACACTGGTTCTGCACCCGGTATCATGGTTTGGGGTGGTATTGGATTTTACTCCCGCACCCCTCTAGTACGCATTACCGGTACACTGAACAGCCAGCGCTACATCTCTGAGGTGTTGGAAACCGTGGTCCTTCCATACTTTCAGCGCTTGCCATCAGCCATATTCCAACAGGATAATGCGCGACCACACGTGGTACGCAATGTTCAAGAGTTCTTCTTTACCCATCAGATTGAATTGCTTCCTTGGCCTGCTTGTTCTCCCGATCTATCGCCAATCAAAAATATTGATCCATGCTTGTACAACGACTTTCCCGGAATACACCACCCGCTGCTACACCAGATCAACTTTGGTAATATATGGAAGCCGCATGGACCGCTGTAGCCCAAGGATATATCCAAAACCTCTTTGAATCTATGCCGAGGCGTGTGGCAGCGGTTATAGTTAACAATGGCGGCTACACTAACTACTGATTTTGTCATCATCCTCACTTCACAAGAGGCTGTAATTTTAATCGTTTAATCTTTGTACAACATGTTATCTGCCAAATAAATTTCGCTGTGATATCTCTGGTCCTTCTGGGTGTTGCATTTTGTGTGGCCAGCAGTGTATATTTACTTGTTCTGTAGTAATAACTTAAAAAATTAAGAGGATAAAAATACATATACAGAATATCTACCCTGGGATATACATGTTCCAAGTCGTGAAATTAATAATTAAGGCAGTAAATTTTTTTAAAAAAATTTCTGCAGTATTTATATCAGTGATAAATCTTTTTGAAAAAATTGTTATTTTTAAATTTCTATGTCTTTGAATTAAAATAATATCAGATTAGTTTTTGTGATTGATATATTAGTAGTCAATTAGAAGCAAAGAAACTAATTTCAACAAAGAAATGAATATTCTTAGATGAAAAGCAATATTTCATAATATATTTCATTATTGAAATACATTTCTATATACTCGTTTCTAAATTTTTTCTTAAATAAAGTATTGTTTTAAACAATTATATGCAGACTTTTTTTTGATTAAAATAATAACGAATCAAAATGTTCATCTTAACTTACGAAAAATATCAATAATGACAATAATTATTTTTTAAAAGCAATGTTTAATAGTGTTATGTTTTCCGAAATATTTCATTGCAATTATTTATAAACTTTGCTATTCAATAGAATATCTTTACTTTTAACCAATTAAAAACACATATAATATTATTATGAAACTAGCATTGAATATGACATAAATTGTATATCTTTTTTGTAATTTATGGTGTATACAATAAACAGACTTTTATTTAATAGCTTTTGTTCTCGTCTTTTATAAATGCTAGATTCATACACCTTTCCTAAGCTTTATTTATCAGCATTCTGGAACAATAATTTTTCTGAGTATAATAAAATATTTATTTTAGTAGTGATTAAGCACAAGCTATGAAGTAATTTCTTATTTCTGAAAAAAAAAATATCATTAAAGTGAAATAAAAATAGCGAAAGACCATTCAATAATATTTCCTGTAAAATTGCACTTTTTTCACTTTCCAAAATAAAATTCCCCTAAAACGTTTAGAAGATTGAAGAAAACTCATGTAAAATATAAACATATTTAATTATTCTCTTATTAATTTATATTCTTAGTACGTGCGAGACTGTATACATTAGAGTTTCTTTTTTAAAATAAATATGCTCATTTTCAAAAATATTTAAAAGCACATATATTTTTCAAAACTGCTTTAAATTGTTAAAGTAAATTTATTGTCAAATTACGAAGAATGTTTTTAACTGGAATGAACTTCCTTCCTTTTCGTGATATAACGTGTGAGCTACGCTTTTTGTTTTAATAAAAGTTTTTGTAAAACAGAGGAAAAGTTTTACTCTTAGTTTATAATTCTAAATTAACAAACTATTGTAAATATTAAATTCCCATCAGAATGATATAGAATAAGAGGTTTAATATGACAATAGGAAGATTTTTTATTTCGAAAGCATTCTTATCATTAACTTTATTAAATACCTGTATCTCCTTTCTCGTTAATAATAGTATTAAATAACACTTCGGTGAACTTAAATATTGATCACTCATTCATTTTAATGAATTTGGTTAAATAACACAACAAGCAAGTTTTAGTTATGTTTGATGGTCGGTATTTGATATGTCATGCACAAAAACATTTCAATTTGATTTTTTATATGAATTTAATTGAAGATAAACTTATTCGTTCTGGTTTTATTCCTCTTAAATTGCAGAAAAAAAGTACTTAGAAAATCAATTATAGATTGAATTGAATAGATTTTTTTCATTACATATATACATTTGAACTATTTATCTACTAATATAAAAGAAAGACTAAATATTTTTTTCATTAATTTTGTACTTATTTTAAATATCAAAAAATGAATCAAAAATATACAAGGTATTCTATCAAATAACGAGAATGACGTTAAAAATATTTTATTCCCATTTGTCTATCCCAAACTCTAGCCCTACACTGCTGCATGTGAATCTTCCATTGTTTGAAACTACGTTGGAAGTCTTCTTCTGTTTGCCTCTTCAGGACGCGTGCTAATTTCATTTTCATTTCTTTAACGGATTCAAATCTTCTTCCGTTTAATGCATATTTTACCGTTTGAAACAGAGAGAAGTAACATGGCGGAAGATCCGACGAAAAAGTTAAATGGTCTAACATTGGGTTGCTGTACTTGGTTAGAAGCCTCTAGGTAGACAATGATAAGGGAGTCGGTGCATTGTCTTGGTGAAAAAATTTTCCGTATGGATTCTTTGTCATTTCCTAGAGTCTAAGCAATCACACGAACACTTAACCGACGATTAGATGGAACCTGATTACCGATTGTTTCGACACTGTCATCCACTTTTGACACGAGAGAATGAACCGGGCATGAATAATATTCAACATCTTCTCAGCCGTCTTGAAAATTCTTAAACCATGTAAACATTCGCACGCGACAAACATTTATTGTCATACACTTCTTTCTAAAAATTATTAGTTTTATATGAAATTTCTCAACAATTCGTTGCTCACTTATCCTTTTTCGGTAAACAAAAAAAATTACTCCGATGGGGACATAGGATACAAATGTATAGCTTTGTGTTTATAGAAACGCTGCATTCGAAAGACAAAGTTTCAAACTAAAGCGATGTCGGTCCTTAGAATTTGGCGCATGCGTACTTCTTCTGTGGAAGAGGCTGTCTCGCTGATTAATATCCAAAACTCATATTATTTTTCAGTAATTATTACAAACAAAAATAAGTAAAGTCTTTGCATTTATTATAAACATACCAAAACTGCTGAAACAACACATTCTCAAGTATGCATATATATAAAACTCACAAAATGTCAATTGAAATATTTTTCTCTTAATAGAGACCTGGATGGTATCCACGCAAAGTATTTAGTTGCAAGGAAAACATATTGCAATTACGTGGATTTTAACTACAGTCAAATTAAAACTTGTTAGTTTTTAAGAAAAGTTAATGAACTTTTGACACTTCTGATCACATTTACATATATTTCAATACATAGGGACAAAGGTATATGCAAACTATATATGAGAAAATAGGTAAGGCGTTTTACTTTATGCTAAGAAACGAGAATAGAATTGATTTAAATAATCGATAATTCATTCTTGAATTTTAAAATGATCATTTTTCGTCGACAAAGTTCATCAAGTGTCGTACTTAACTAAGCATAAAATAAATTAAAAACTGTTATCTCACAATTACTTGAAAGGTGAAAAAAATAACTTTTACAAAAAAGAAAGCCCCCAATCGCTTGTTATAAGAATATTTTACAGTATTCGGCAAGGATAATATTTGATATCAAAAAGCTAACAAATCGCACATAGTTTTCTTTCTATTTCTGCATGATTTAGAACATTTTTAAGTATATTCCGTAATGCATACAATTTATTCTAAATAAATGACTTTAATGCTAGTTTCCCGTATAATGAAACATGTTTTTAATTATAAAATTATTTCATTAATACTATTGCGTGGACGAAATTTATGAAGAATGTAGAAATGTTTTTGGAATGTGAATAATATTACGAAACACAATAATTGCTTTTCAAATTGAAATAAATTACTCTCATCTAATATTAATTGCATTGTGACTAATTGTCTTTGCTAATATCTGAGAAAATGCTCATATCAATCATTCTTTTTTTTTCCGTAATGTAGAAATTAAAAATAATTTTTTTACCAAAATAGTTTTTCACTGGTATAAATATTGCTTAGTTTCAAATAAAAACATAGTTACCATAATCATTAACTTCACTTCTTGAAACATGCATTTTGGAGGATTGCAGTGTTGTATAAGTATTTTCGTTTTCTTAAATCTTCAAGTCATTTCAACAGGACAGGTAAGTTTCGTTTTTTTTTTCTTTCTAAACTGTTTGAGTATATGTTTATCTGAATTGAAATTATTCCTCGCCCTTTAAAATTACGACAAATTTTTGAAACGACTTTGGTAGAAAAACATTAAATATATCGATGTTCATTTGATTTTGTACATATAACTATATCAATGAAAAAGGTAGTAAATTGTTTTCTTTAAATATTATCACAAAAAATAAAATGGGAATAAAAGTAGTTTATTAGAATAAAATTATACCATAATTCATAAATTTTCAGAAATTTCTTAGTTAAAAAACAATTGCTTGTGTATTTATGATGAAAACTCTTTTTATTTGCATCATAGAAATTAAAATTGACACTTGAATGAATTGCGTCTGAAAACTTAGCACATTTCTAGTGTTTAGAATTGTACAGCAGTTTATTTGCTCCAATGTTTTTAAACTTGGGTGAAATAAACTAAGACGTGTAGGAATTTTTGTTGAAATTTATATTTCATCCAACTGTATTGGTTTAGAAAATATAAGAAAACAATTGAAAGTTTTTTTACCTTTACAAAAGTTAATGTATACATAATTAAATTTCAAAAGAGGAAATTGAGAAATTAAATTATATACTAGCAATACCAATGTTTTTACTTGTTTTTCATTCATAAAATCAATTGATATTTAAACACGTTAAAACAGATTCATACGTATGAAACAATTCAAACAAAGCACCAAATATTTCTAGGAGATTCAAGAGCATATTTTAAATAAAAACATCTACGGAGTGATAAATTATCCTATTTTTTATTATTAAGGATATAATCTTATTATCTACACCTATTTTTAAGTGTATAACAAAACCAAACAAATACAAATATTAGTCTCTTATTTATGAGGATTATTATTCTCGATTCGTGACGAAAGAATGCTTTCTTAGAAGAGCCATGAATGATCCTAAAATATTTCTTCGAAAACCAACTTGAAACTTTTTTCGACCTTAATTTAACAATCTTCTCAATACTTATCAAAACATTTTCAGTGATCAAGATTAAGGTATTTTCTAAATGAAGTGTATCGTTAAATTAGCAATCTATCGAATCCTAAACAAATTTAACAGTATGCATGTTTTTAGATATAGTCTTAGCAACTGAAAATAAATGAGAAAATAATGTTTTCAGAAGTTTCAATCTCTTCTAACAACTCTAATTTTCTGGCTTTGAAATACACTCAAACTAAAAATACATAAAGGCTTATTATCTGCACGAAATTATTATGAATACATATTCATTTATGAAAGTGATGTGCTAAAAAATTTATTGAATTCCAATCTGGGATCTCATTTGGACAAGAAGATAAAATTTTGAGCTTCGAGAGTGAAATCTATTCTATTTTGTCTTCAAAAATTTTTTATTTATTCTAGTTCAATAACTTTAATCAAAATTATAGTAAAACGTTGCAACCGTTTACTTAAACATACTTTTTGCACAAGTAACGAAAGAAAAATATTACAAAATTTAATGCCCCAATTACAAAAACATATATTGATTTCCAAAAGTCAAATGTATAATATGGAAACCTTTCAATAACGAACTAATTATAATATTTTTTTTTTCAAGATATGAAAAAAAAACTATAAAAATAGATCAGAATAATGTTCGCAAAACTCAATTTTACTTTAAACAATGTTATAATATAAGAGATATTCTGTTTTTTTATACCTTATACTCTTCTTTGTATTAAGTTAATTCCATGATTTATTTCCTTCAATGCCTGTTAAATTCATTATCAATTCAACGGTTTCTAATAAAGGATATGAAAGTTAGAAGAAGAACAACTTCTAATGTATTTTTCGTCCTTTGCTTATGGCTCAAATTTTCAAATTTTATTGTATCTTAAGAGCAATAAAAGTCGAAAAACTTATTCCTCATTTTAAATAAGTCATATGGCATCCATAATTTTTTTTTAATTTCCTTTCCTTATCTTTATTAAGTTTCATCAAAAGTGCAACTTGAATTATAACAGATAAATTAATCTCATATCTTCATTTTTAAATTTGAATCTCTTATTTTTAACCTTAAATCGCCTAGCGAATCAATACCGATGGTTTGAAATAATTAAATATCAAGCGAACAAACCTCCTTTTTCTACTTTTTTAAGGAATTATTAATGATGCTGAAAGTTATACATAAATGTTATATAATATAGCAAGGTTTAAATTTCCCTTTTTGCGTGCAGAATTGGAATATAGAAAAAGATTCACTACTTGTTATGTAGTAGACAGAATCAATTTTTCATATGGTCTGCAACTTTACAATTTTTGAAACGTCTTTATTCCTCGAGGAGATATGTTTCCTATTATATTCCCCTAATAATTCTTATGATAAATCTGAATTTATTTTAGAGAGGAAACAAAGAAGAAAATTCTCTTGTAAGCATATCTTACTAAATATATTTAATGTTTTATGTTGCAGGAAGTAGGAAAGAATTTTTCAATGACCGAAGGACCCACTAGTGAAAAAGATGACATTCATAATGAAGATTGTATGAGTAAGTACATTTTGCAGTTGGATTTGAGTTATAGTTTTATGTCGAGTTGTGGGTTGAAGTACTGATGCCACTACAAGCCCATCGCGTAACCGGGGAAGATGCATATTAAATTTGCCGTGGTTCAATATTGTCCCTTTAGCATGGTAGAGAAGTTAAGAGAGGGTGATGCCAGCTCGCGTGTCGTCCTTGTCCTTAGACCAAGGCGCAAAATTACGAAGTCGGTTGATATTTGTTATCGTGTTGCTTCTCAGCGCGAATTTAATAAATGGTCATATAAGATTCGAACACACCATAAGAAGAGATTCACCTCCATCCATTTTACGAATCATTCGATATTTGTACTGTTTCTTTTTTTTTTTTTACTTTTCGTATTATTATTATAATAATTCATTTATTAATTTCGGTTTCGCAAACTTAATTATTTTCTATCTTTCACGCTTACAAACTCTGCAGTGCTTAGGAAGTGTTATCCATTTTATTCGTTAAAAATGGAATTCTTTAAAAAAATTAAATAGTGATGGAGCATTCAGGGACCTTTTGTAGTGTTCGATGTATACTAGATATATATATTATGACATGTTATACTCGTACTTTATCCTGCGATTCTAAAGCATTTTAACATACTCAGTAAGGATGTTAGAGAAAAATAGAGCAGAAACTGTAAAACTTTAAAAAGAGAAATGAAATACTTTCTGAATTACCAAATTCTTCTAAATAACGAATCTATTGTTTAATTTAAGTTCGTTTTATATTTTACTATAAAAGCTTAAGAAATACAAGACTTTTGGTATTTTCGTACCTAAATATGTTCCTCTGAAATTTGCACTTGTAACAATACTGCAGATGCGCATGCAGAATTCTTGCTATTTGCATATTTTCACACGTTCAGAATGTAATTGTTCTGAAGTGAAACATCTGTCACCAGACAAGAATGTATTAATAATTCTTGACCCTTCAAAGCATGGTGAAAAGGTGCAAACGGTTTGAAATGGTTTCCATCCAGAGTATCATTCACTCGACTTGCAAATGTACAACTAGTTTGAAACATACAGCACAATATTGCACAAAAAGTCTGCTAAACTGATGTATGGACAACGCAGGATGAGTTTAATCGTTTAGCACAATGCTGTTGAAATGTTCTGATAAGCTATTCTGAGCATGATAAACGTAGTGTTTGCGAATCCAGAACAAGGCTACAAATGTCATAATTATGATTTCAGAATTATTTCATAGGGGAAAAAAAGGAAATATTAAAGAATTCATGTTCAAAAAAGGGGTTAGTGAAAGAATAGCGATCAATTTTACTTCAAAAATGGAAACTTTAATTAACATTTTTTTAATAAAAGTAAAAAAGTATTAAGATTTAAAGTAAGAATCGGAAATATTATTTAAAATAATATAATCGCAAATAAAGTTTTAAAATATTTTTGTTGATTGTATTCGCTCAAACTTATCTCCTATTGAGTCCTCTTGCAAATATCCTAAAAAAGGTTTTCAAGGAAAGGATCATATTAGGAGATAATTTTGAGCTTGGGCTACTTAAGACGTTCTTTGATGCCAAAAAAAAATGATTTCGAAAACATATAATACTCTGTTTAAAGGAATTAGTTTCAGGTTATATTGTTCAGTTAAATAATTAAAATTAGAACAACGTAATTTTCTTCTCGTCGAGTATTTATAATTTGTATCAGTGTAGTAGTTGGAACACAAATTACGAAAATTCGAAGTAACTCAAAAGGCCTAATAGTGATTTTTGTTTAGTCGAGAGTAAAATCCTTCTCCATCCTATGAATATTATTAAAAAAAGTGGAGGTGATTTGCTTCTAAATAATAATAACTCGAAATTTTTATTCGTTTTTATTCATGATCAAAATTATGTGAAGTTTTAAAAGTATGTGAAGTTTTAGTCAATTCTCGAACCCGAATTTTGCTGAGTTATTGAGAATATTTAGAGAAATTCTTAAACCATCCGCTTAAAGCGACATAAGGATTCTAAATTCTTGCTGGACGAGTTTGGTCACCCTGAAGGAGAGTGTTCAAATGAATACTTGAAAGCGTTTGAAAGAGGCGTGTGTGAGAAAGAGTCAGGAGATATGAAGCAGCCTCAGCCTCAGATAACCACAGACGGCACTTGAGAAATGTGTGAAACTTATAAAGAGCGTTGCTTCGTAAAACGTTATCAGTAGACGGAAAACCTGGAAAATGTTGTCCTAGTGACACGACTACGAATGAAATTTTATTTGTGTCTTATGTGACGAACCTTATCTTGAGTGGAACTCATTTCTTTTGAGAATCTTGTACCTATCCAACCCCAAATTTAAAGGGTTCTTGTGCTTAACTTTTAATTGCTAAGAACATGCAAATGTTTGCTACTCAACTTGTTTAAAATTAATAAAACGTATGCAGGGAGAGTGATGATATTAACATAATTGTGATCGTAGTTTTTTTTCTTGGTGGCATGGAATCACAAGCATTCTCTTTCTTCAAATCGATTTTTAATGTCGGGCGACTCTTTACTCACATAAAACAAAAAAGAAAACATGAAATGGATTTTAGAGTCTTTCAACGAGCATAATACTCATCGGTGCGTTTTAAGCCTTCGGGATTTCGTCTTCTAAAGACTCGGCCGCTGACGAGCTCTTCACACCTAGAGGTCGCAGTGTTTCCCAATAATTAATTTGTATCTATAAAAATTTTATTACTTGCCATACTTTGAAACAATGTTACAAACTGAAAATCGGAAGAGTAGGGAGGGATAGAGTTGATAAAATGTGTGCATGGAAGTATAAAAAAGATATAAAATACCTCTTCGCTTTAAAAAACACAGAAAAGGAGATAGTGGGTTTAAAATTTGTCAACAACCGGAATAAATGCAAATCCATTAAAACACAAAAAGACTAAAACAGGTTTTAACTAGTATAATACTCTAACGTAGAAACTTTATCTCCTTCTTTGCCTTGATAAATTCAATTATAAATACACAAATGCGGATGAAAAAGAGAGCTTCGTAAAGAAATGCAAAATGCGTAACCAACTGCAATGTTTCAGTGATTACTTTTCTGAGAATACAATATCCACGACGTTTTCGCATCCTTGCCAATCACCGCATTCACTTTCCGAATACTCGACACCATCTTTGTCTTCTTTGGTGCAGATTCAGTCCAAAGATCTCATTGTTCTCATTTCTGCTCCAGTGTGTAATGGCGAGTTCAGGTTCCGTCAGCTGTGACATCCAACGTTTAAAGAATGCGACAATTTGAACCGATGACTATCAAATTTTGATTTAGCCACAAAAAGCTACTAAATCAATACTAATCCTAAATCTGTGTCACATATATTTTGCAGCTGTTTAAGAAGTCGCAACATATTTCAGTATTAAGACTTATCATTAGCAGCTCCCTCTGTTTCTCTTTTTCTTTTTAACATTCTTTTTAAATACGCCATTTTCGTATCTTGGCGAGAACGAAATTTATATCATGAAATCAACCGGTGGGTAATACTAAAACGTTTCTGAAATTCAGAATAATATTTTCATAATAAGATAATTTTTTAATCGCTTTCTGAAACATCAATTAAAAACATGCACTAATTTTAGAATATCATTAATTATTATAACAGATTTCACTATCACAAATATAATTTAATGTACGTTAAAAATGGATGAATAGGAAATATTTTCTATTTATATTAGTTTTATATAAACATCTGAAGCACTATAGGAAAAGGTTTCATTAAAAAGGAAACCTTTTTATCTTTTTTTATTAATACAAGACAATATTAAGAAAGAATGCTATCAAATTGGTTCCATGAACGTCTATTTCATAAAGAAACATATTTGATAATTTTTTGACATACATTTAAAATGGTCATTATTTTTTAAATTACGTATAATTGTATTAGGACTGCGCAATACAAAATTTTTCAAAAATATAGCATATACTTGATATAATGATCTACAACAAAGGGTTTCAATTTCACAAGAATTGCAGTTTAATCTCCCAAATGCTTTTGGACAAAGATTTATATTTCTAAAAATTTTTTCTTAGTAATGCAAGTGTTCTTCTTGTGTAAAATATTACCGAATAAGCTTCTGTATTGGTTTATTCCTTTATAATAACATGTCTTTTATCTCAATGAATGTTTCTTTGTAGCTTCAAGTTAGATAATATATCTACAATAGTAATAATAATATGCTTTCATAAATAATATGTTTCCAGAATGTGGATTGGGCGTGATTGAAAGAGAAGGCAGAGTCGTAAATGGAGAAGAAGTTAAGCCTTTGAATAAATATCCATGGATTGTAAGTTAAATGCTTGGCCTTTTTTTTTTTCTTTTTTTCATATTCTTTCAAGTACTGTAAGAATTATTTTAGTTGACTAAGGGTTATTATTTAAGAAAAATATCTTATGTAAGGTTGCTGGCACCTGTCAAACATTAAGATGTATTTGAGGAACGCTACTTGCTATGTATTTACATTTTAATGAAGTCAAGACACTGATCTAAATAATTTAATGTATTATTTTTTTTACTTTATTCTAACCACTGATACTCCTTTGCCGATACTTCAGATGCCAAAGCACTTCGAAAAAAGAATCCTTTTAACTTCATTTCCTACCACATTTTTATTCCACATTTCGTTTATATTTCTATCTCTATTTGAAATACTTGAAAACTTATTTCTTCTTTTATATTTTCAATAGTAAAAATAGCTGATTGATACGGAACACTTCAAATTCGTCTTTCAGCGAATGGTTCCGTTATTTATATTTTGCTATTCATATTTAGTTTTTACCGATACATTATTATGTATTTAATTTTCCATTATCTCTATTTCTCTTTCGTGATAAATGTGGCTGTGGTAGCCGAGCGGACAAGGTCGCGAGCTCGCTTCGGGTGTTGTTTCCTCTGAATCGTAGGTTCGAATCTTGATGCAAGATAAGATCCTCAGTGTTGCTGATGGATGTACGAGAAATCTGTAGAGTTTTCAATTATTCCCGTTATCGTGGTGTTGCAGTTTGGAGAGAAAAGTGTTATCTAGGGTGTCTTCATCGTAACTGTATCAGGGTTCAGAATTACGATGTTTATCGCCCTTAAATCTCCTGTTATTTCAAAGAGCGATGTTAGGACAATCACATCTCGTGCTAAGTATTAAAACTTACTGTAAAGAAATGTTTTCATTTTAGAGTTAACTTCTTTTTACAGTTTTTACATTAACATTAATAATATGTATGTTTAATTAGACTAGATATATAAAAAATCTTTTGAAACATCAATATCATTTCCAATACATAAAACTAGTATTTAATTAGTTTTATGAATTGAAAACCTTCGATTTCTTTGAGATTGAAAATTGATCTTCCAAATAATTTCAAAAAGACTGGAAGCGTCGCAGAGAAAGCGTGGTTGTACTCTGGGTACATTTATAATTTAATGACAATAGTCAAAATATATATTTAGAAATTTTACGAACTTAGAAATACCTAAAATATTGTATGATTGTTCTGATAAAAAGTAAAAAAAAATTAAATCCACATTTGTACAAAAACTTATCTTTAGTTTTTTATAATATATATATATATACATATATATATATATATATATATATATATATATATATATATATATATAGCAGACTTCAATCGGTTTTCGGCCACCAAAGGCCGAAGCGAAACTACCATAAAAATCTCAGAAATTCATCGGAGAGAGGATAAACATAGGAAAAGAAAAGCGTTTTCCCCGTGTTTTCGTTTTTATACCAATTTTCATATTTATAAATTTCACTTAATACGTAAGTGACCACATGGTCTGAATGGAGAGACTTCAAGGGAATTTTAGTGTAGACCTAAAGTCTGGTAGGGATCATCCCTACACATCTGTTCCTAAGGAGGAGACCTGACTCTTGATGATTTAAGCACGCGTTATTGAAAAAAAGGAAAAGGAATCGTATGAGGAAATAACAATAAACATTTTCTTTTAAAAGAGTGACTGGGCAAATTTAGTAAAGTAAATTATTCAATTGAGAAATTAATAGGATTTAAGTTAAATCATAACATATATATAAATATATATGTTCTTCTATAACGTAATCTTTTATTTAAAGGTTCCACTGAATGTAGGAAAGCGTACAGAATGTGGCGGGGCTTTAATATCCAGAACATTTATTTTAACTGCAGCACATTGTATTTTTAAGTAAGTTTTTCCCTTTTACCTTCCACTCCTGGTAGGAATTAAAAAATAATATTTGAAATTCCAACAGGAATTGAATTGTGTTTTAATTTTTAAAGATAGATGAAACTATATTGTTACAATCGAAAATTTCAACGTTACATGTCTGAATGTTACATACACTTGCATATAAATGTTAAGAAATCGTTATTATCGTTACTGGGTATTGATTGAAATAAAGACACAATAGAAGATAATTTGCCAATCAAAGGATAACTGTATCCTTCATATAAACAAAACCAGTAGCAATATCCTTACAGAAATATGAAAGTTTTTTTTCTTATTTTAAGCTTTATAGATTATTTTTCCTTTTATATAAAACATCACAATTAGTTTTTATTTATTCTTAAAAGTAGACGATTTCTTCTTAAAACCCTTTTCAAAATTTAAGACTGCAAGGCGCATGAAATATTTAATAATTTTTTAGTATTTCCAAAACCGAAGACAAATTTAGCAATTGAACGGATTAAAGTTGAATAAAGCATTAATTTCTCAAATAGAATTAGATTCCGCTGCATATTTTTGTGTATTTCAGAATCAATTATGAATGAGTTTATAGCTTATTAGTTTATGTTTATTAGTTTGTAAATAAGTTTATAGTAAATAGTTTATTTTTTTCTACCATATACTGGTTGTTCGATAATAACAAACTCCTCAAGAATATAGTGTGAGCTACATAATGAATGTTAATAGTTTCATTCGTGTATTTCAAGCATGATTTACTTGTTGATTTATTTATAATTTCCTTTATTTTTCTTTACACAAAAATAAATCTATAATTGTGAATTGTCACTGAAACAAAAGTTATTAATAAAATTTCAACCCATTAGTTTCTCAGTTTTTTGAAAAAACAAATATGACTGTGTAAATTTTTTTTCTAAAAAAAGGACAGAAATTGGATATTATGTGTATAAATTAATAAAAAAATTAAAACCATACGTGATATAAAAATGTAACTTTAAACTTCTTTTATTTACATACAATATATGAACCTTCAAAAGCATTTTTATAAAAAAAAAAGTATGTTTTGAAAAATTTCAATTCCATGAAAATAAAAACACAGGAATAGAATTTATTCATTATATAGTCTGTAATTTAAGTGCAATATTAACAAAAAAAATTACTTTTTCCCCACAAAAAGACAAGAATGAAAATAAAATGTATTTCATTAATTTTTAAGATCACAGATATATATAAATTGGGATGTATTTTAATTTAATAGTTGAAGTGAAATGTTTTTTTTTAAATTTTAAAATATAACTAATGACAATTGTATTCAACAAAGAAAACTTTTATTTTATTTTGTTTCTCACCACATACTCTACCAGAATTGTTCAATAATTATTTTGGTATCCATTAACGAACTATCAATTTATGTTTATGTTAACATGACTGTAAATTATTCTTCGAATAAACACATTCTTTCTTAAGACGATTATTTATAATTTATAACTAGGCTCATCTCCAATTACATTTTCATTTTAAAATCCTATCGTTTCTAATGATGATTTCTTTTTTCTCTTCCAAAAGAGATAAAAATTCATGTTGTCCCTGCAGAGATTTTTTAGGAATATTGTCTTAGCATTCTACAGAAACAAGTAAAAGCAATAAAATATTTTAAAGTTTATTTTTCAAATTCTTTTGCTTGCTTCATTGAAATACTAATTCGTAAAAGCAATAAAAACAGAAAACTCTTTTGAAATGTCGGAATATTTCAAAAGTAAAAACTTAATCATAAAAGTTGTAAATAAAATTGAATTTCGTGCCTCTCGGCTTCACAAATGATTTCACACAATGTCATTCATCGCTTAATGTTATATAATTTATTTTTCTTTGATTCTTTTCAACTGAGATAAATATTTATTAATATATTATTTTAGTGAACTGAAATCGGACAACCCGGAATGTAAAGGATATTCACCTGCAAAGGAATGTTACATTTCAGAAAAGGAATTTTCCATTTATTTGTTGGGATCCCAAAGATTTGGACAAAAACTTGAAATTAAGAGATTTATCCCACATTACAGGTATAATAACGATCTTATTATCAATGACATTGCTCTGATTGAACTGGCTCAGCCATTAAAATGTAGTTCAAAGACATACCCTATATGCTTACCAACTTATGAAGAAATGTACAAAGAAGATCAGAAACTCTTCGTTGCAGGATGGGGCTGGAATACACCACGGGGAGATAGTAAGTATCATAACATCGATGTTATTGGATAAAGAAACGAATTTCTTTTTCATTTTTATTCAGTAGTGATGAATTAAAGCCGAATCTTGTAAGAAACATCGATTCAAAATTTGACATTGCACATGAAGCTCGCTAAAGTTCAAAAGCTGAAACAAACTAAGTAAAAAAGTTCTCGTTGGCAAATGATGGTTTGTTTTAAAGTGGACAGCGACAGTAAACTACAAAAACTATTATCAATAAAACTGAGTTTTACTAAGAGACACCTAATGCATTTTATTCATAAAACCAACAATTAAATGTACTCTCCTGAACAGAGTCAAACCATTTACATGAATTTTGGCGAGTGGTCTTGCTTGGCGGTACTTATTTGGTTCGCAAACACGAAATAAACAAAAAATTCATTATAAAATAAAGTCAGTTTTAAAAAGTGATTACGATTAGAATAGCATTTCAAATAATGTTGTCATGATAAATAATGTTAGTGCTAAATAATTAGTAAAGTTTTGTTCCCCACAATACACATCCTACCTCTTCTGAATCCAAGTATCACTGAATATCCACTGTGAAGAGGAACAAAAGCTCAATTCCAAATGTAGAGGTTCCAAGGAATCCCATTACCTTATTGTAGAAGTTTGCAAAATTGGTTGCCAATACAAGGGTAGACCTCACTTGACAGATACTCAATATTACAAAGTTCCATCATCAAAATCGCTCGTGTTTATTATCTTTGCGAGTCAAAAAACACAAAAATCAGCACTTTCTCGTCTACAGTGATTTATTCTTCTCAATACTAAGTCTCGGTTATTATTAAAAATGGCCGATGATACAAAAGATTTAATTTCTTTCCTAAGCGTAAATATATGTTCAGATCTGTAAGTGCTTGGAAACATGGGAATAACTTCACATAAAATGATCGATTATTTTCAAATTAGATGGGTAATGGTAATAGATTAAATTTCTTTATTATGTACTTGGGGGGGGGGAATTAATTCACTTTAGACAACGTATGGGGAGAGGGTGATCGAGAGCATATCTGAATTTTCCTTTTAAAACTGCATTCTGGATCGTTAAATAACTTTCGTTGTACGTAATGCATTAGATAAACCCTGCACTATCTTACGAAAAATAATTGTGAATTTTAAGGGGTGTCGGAACGTCAAATTTTTCAAAAAATCATGATTTGAGATTTTTTTATTTCCAAATTGTATAGCTTTTCACCTTTCTAAAGATACCTTATTTTTATCTCTACGATAATTAGAAGCTTCAAAAACTTAGTTTTAAATAAGCTTTGAAACGGGGCCACGCCCATTTAAAGGGCCAAAAAATGTAAACAACGCACTTCATTTTTGGACGATAATACTATGTGCTACTCTAAATGAATTTTTTTAAACTTTCGTTATAAATGAGCCTTTCTTTTATTTGCATTTGCTCTTAAGAAGTTTCACTGTATCTGTGACTGATAGATATTTGTTTATACTTGCATAAGCACGTTTTAGTTCGACTACTACGAGCTTGTTCATTTTAGTTAGTGTTTGTTTCAAAACATATAACTGAATTATTGCAAATATTTGTTGTTCTTTTTAGTTAGTGTTTGTATCAAAACACATAGCTAAATTATTTTAAATTGTTGTTTTCAAGCGATTTTATCATGCCTAGATCAAAGACAAGAATTTTTAAAAAAAGGAAAGGACATTTTAACAAAGGCAGATGTGAAAGTAATGACTCTTCTATAGGAAATAGTGATGTAGCAAAACATTCCAAGGAAGAAATAAATGTATCTTCCAGTGAATAGAAGGTCAAAAATATGGATACATCATATTCGAATGATACTTATTCTGGTTTTAGGAATGTCATTATGGATATCAATCTTTCAGCCTATGCACTTTTTGAAGCTGTAAAATGTTTAAAGTGTGGTAAACAAGGAATTAGATTGTTACAACATGTAAAAAACTGTGGTGAAGCTGTTCAGTTTGATATAAAATGTCCTTCTTGTGATTATAAATATACTTTTTATAATTCTAAGCAGTGTGACAATAATTTTGAAGTCAATAATAGGTTAGTTTATGCCATGCGATGCATAGGGAAAGGGGCTGAATCTGCAGTAATGTTTTGCGGTATTATGAATCTTCCACCACCACCTACAAAATTTAATAATAATTTACTGCAAGCAGCTAGAGAAACTTGCGAAGAAAGTATGGCAGAAGCAGTTCATGAAGCTGTTGAAGAAAATGAAGGAGGAAGAGACATTGCTGTTGCGGTTGATGGTAGCTGGCAGAAACGAGGCTTTTCTTCGAAGAATGGTGTAGTGACAGTTACAAGTGTGGATACAGGTAAAGTAATTGATGTGGAAATATTATCCAAACATTGTATTTGTCCGAACAAAACTAAGCATCTTCAAAACTGTAAAAGAAATTTTGTTGGTTATAGTGGCAAAATGGAGGTGACAGGTGCTCTATCAATTTTTCGCCGTTCTGAATCGAAGTACAACGTTCGATACACAAGATACTTGGGTGATGGAGATTCGAAAGCATATGATTCCATTGTAGACAACAATGTGTATGGGAACGAGTGTGCAGTGACAAAATTAGAATGTCTTGGACATGTAATGAAGAGAATGGGGACACGTCTTCGGCGCTTGAAAGCAAAGATGAGAGGTCAAAAGCTTTCAGACGGTAAACCTTTGTCTGGCAAAAACAGGCTGACAGAAGCAGAAATTGATCGTCTACAAACCTATTACGGTCTAGCCATTCGAAGAAATTTGTCCAGTGTAAAAGATATGCGACAAGCCGTGTGGGCAATATTTTTACACAAACTGTCGACTGATGAAAAACCTCAGCATGGATTTTGCCCATCAGATGCCGATACATAGTGCAAGTTTAGAAAGGCAGAGTTGCTTGGGGAAACCTATCATCATAAAAACAGTTTACCTGTTGCTGTTGTGGAGGCTATGCGACCCATTTTTAGGGATTTATCCAAACCAGAACTATTGAAAAAGTGTTTGCATGGTTGTACCCAAAACCCAAATGAAAGTGTAAATAACGTTATATGGTCTCGTGTACCAAAGAAAACTTTTGTACATATAGAAGCCCTCTCATTAGGTACGTATGATGCTGTATCTTCGTTCAATATAGGTAATGTATCAAAACTACAAATTTTGAGAAAATTGAACATTGAGCCTGGTGACTATACGATACAGGCAATGAAACGTCTCGACAAAGAGAGGCTGTTAAAAGCTCGATATTCTTGTTTACAAAAAACAAAAGATGTTAGAAAGGAAAAAAGGCTCAAAAGGAAAAGAGAGGATGATAAAATAAAAAAAAATGTGGATAATTTAGAGTATGGGGCAGGAATGTTTTGATAGGTAAGTACTTTTACGTTAAAACTCATTTATCTCAAAATGTGAATTTTTCATGTTCGATGTACCTTTTCTAAGAAACTACTGTTCATATATGTGTAATTTTTGTAGGACATGTTCATAATGCTTGCTAATATATACTGAAATGAGCTTTTTGTAAAAAATTGAAAAATGTATTTTTTGCAAATTTTTTTATATGAAAAAAGAGTGAAATTTGACAATGTTTGATATAATATTTTGTAAATTGATAAAAAATTAAAAATTAGCTAAAAGCTCATTTCAGTATTATAAGACAGATGTATTTTACTTGTGTAAAAAATTTCAAACTTGTATCTATAATAGATTTTGAGAAACGGTACATCGAAAACAGCCAATTTAACATTATCGGTATAGGAGGTTCCGACTCCCCTTAATAAAAATATCTTACATACATTTCAAGTGAACACGGGCATGTTGCAATGATCAGGATTTTGCCAGTAATAAAATGTTTCTCGTTTGTGATTGATGATAAAAAAAATGTGTCGTAAATAAATTAAGTAAAGTCTAGAGCTTCCGATTTACCACCCTACGGTCTGTGATAGTAATTTTCTTTGACCAACGGACCAGTGGTTTCTAAAAGGAAAACATATTTCTCTCATTTTATTCCTGCTTCTTACAAATAAATCTTATTATTTTTAAGAAGAGCGTTAGATTAGCCGCGATACTAATAACAATTGTTCATTCCGACCAAAATCAACGAAATTGAACATAAAGTAATTACAGATATTGTTGAATATATATTAACAATAATAACACTTTAATGCCTTATTTAGATATTGGTCCTCTTTAGGAAATTTTTCGATACACTTAGCGTTTAGAGTTAATAAATTATTTTTCCCAATTTATAACAAGGTACTTGCTAATTACTAATTAAATTTTAATCGTATTTTAATAGTAAAAGTGAATTATTTTAACAAAATGTACATATTAATGAATGCTTGTAAATTATCAATAATTATTCATTCTAAACTATATATGATAAATAGTAAAAAGGAGATGTAAACTAATGAACATTTTTTCCTAATAATTATTTACAATTTTTTTCTTTCAAAATATCATCTTACTTTAGATTCTCCGACAATTTTGATTCAGTGAATACTACTGTAAAAGTAACTATATACATTTTATAAAACAGAACGACGCAACAAGAAGGAGTTGTCCGATGGAGAGAATTGGCGGATAGGAAAAGTATGCACTGAATAGAAAATTATTAAAATTTCAGAAAAAAATGAATGATTTAGTTCAGAGCTACATGGTTACAAAGAAACGAGCTCAATAAGGTTTAGATCCACCTATACCCGTTGTGCAAACTGTTACACAACTTCTAGTACCACAGGAGAACATCAGTGATAAAGCTCTCTGATGGTCTCCTGCGGTATATCTAGTCAAAATTATTGCAATTGTTGGGCTAGGTCCTTCACATTCCTTGGTAGAGGTAGTCACATACCCATCATATCCCAGACGGCTCGAATGGAGAGAGCATGCCAAGGAAGTGTTTGACAAGCTGTATGAATGTTCATAACAACTCGCGCAGTTTGTGGTCTGTTATTATCTTGCTGAAAAATAAGGCCAGGATACTGCAAAAGGAACAAGAAGCGCAACAGGTCTCAGAATGTCGTTGACGTACCAATGTGCTGTAAGTTTTCCTCTAATGACGACTAAAGGGGACCGTAATCAAAGGAAGTGTCACCGCAGACCGTAACTCCTAGTTGAGAGCCTGTGAGCAGTGCAATAGTGAACGCCGGATCGGAACGCTGTCCAAAGCATCTACAGACACGTATTCGATTATCGTCACGACTCAGTTTTAAGAGGGATCCCTCGCTAAACATTATACGTCCCCAGTCAGCATCATTCCAACTTGATCGAGCCAAGCACCATTGTAATCTGGTTAGATAATGTGCAGAAGTGAGAGGCAGGTGGCGTAGTGGTGGTTAGGAGCTTAGATTTCGGTCTAACAGCCGTCTGTGAATTGTCATGGTGGACACTGGTGTGTGGGTCGTACATCTCATTGTCGATAACGATGAATCAGGTGCTGTGATAGCTGATCTGTCTATCATTCTGTCCTCCCGATCTGCTTTGGCCCTATGTCGACCGCTATCATCATGACGCTTAAACTGCCATTGTCCACCCATTTCTGCCAACATCTTCTGACTGTCGCATCACTTCGATCCATATGGCGATCAATTTTCCGCCGAACCAGCCTCTCTCAATCTAATGATACGACCTCTTTCAAACTCTGGCAGTTGCTCCTAATGAGCTCAAATCCTGCGGCGAGGCTTTTTTTCAGTCTTGGAAAGATATCCTAAATTGAAATGCAACAGAATAATTTACCATCCGAATGAGAATCGCTACTTAATTACACAATTTGAGTGAGCATTTCAGATACGCTGTACCTTCCGCTATTCAATCATTGGATACCAAATTTTAATCATTAGCATGTGCGGTCCAATTGTCTTTGCATTTGAAATGCAATTGCAATAGAACAATTCCTTCTTGGTGTGTCGGTTTTTTTTCGTTATACATTGTAGATCTTGCTTCATTTTCTAATGTTTTTTTTTGCTTTCGATTTCAGGGAAGAATAAAAAATTAACTGTAAGTTTATATAAATTTATAGTTATTATAAGATGACATTTTACTTATAATCAATAAATAATATATACTTTAAATATGAAATTAAAAAATCAACTATAAATAAAATTGTGTATAAAAAAGTAAATTTAATTACATTTTTGAATAACAATATAATTGGTTTTAAAATATAACTTATTAAATTTGAATAATCACTTATTTAAAAGTCATGCATTAGTACGAAAGACTTATAAATTAATCTTAATGGGACATACTTCAGAACATATATAGTTTATAGCGTTTTTAAAGCTTAATTTTAAAATTATTTAAAGTAGATATTTAAATTCAATAGTTCTTTTTACGAAAGAGAATTAGCTTTAGAATTAGAAAGTCTAATGTCTAATAACTACCAAATTATTTCTGAATTTTTTTCATATGTAAAAAGATTATTTCAATAAATAATTTTAAAATAATACGAATTCAATTTGAAATAAAGGGAGTGACATTTAAAATAATGGAATTCCCCCCAATAAAAGTACTTAAAATATTAATTTAAAAAATTCAAACAATTTATTTTAATATTATTGAAACAATAATTTTAAATAATCATCATCACGCAGAAAAATGACTTAAGGAATTCGATTCACTATGAAATCTGTTAGTTTGTAGCAGAAAAACGTTTTAAAACAGACTTTCTGCTTTCGAATGCTGTAAAACGAGACATTATTAAAAAATTTCTTAAGCATATTAAACTGACAAAATAGAATTCAAGTCTTGGAATAAATTTTCAAAAAGTTTAAATCTTCGATATTGTCCTTTAATATCCAACTCTTATATGCAGAAGTCTAAAACAAAAGAAAATAGTTTGTTAAATATATTAAAATTTAAAAAGGGGATTATAAAGAGATGAAGGGAAATTTAATTGAAAATACTTATAAAGGACATTGAAACCTGTTTTGTTTGGAATAATATTCATATTTGAGTATTTTATGCTAGAAAAAAAACGTAATGTGGAATAAAATTATATAACATTGGAATTCACCAAATTTCAGAAGGTAAAAAGAAATCGGTATTGGAACTAAACTGTTAATGTGCGGAAAACTTGTTTTTTGATCACATTATTCATAAGAAACCCAATTTTCACGAAATCTTTGCAAATAAAGCCCCCCAAAAAACTGAGACCCTTGATATGAAATTCTTTCAAATCTTTTTTAATATGTCCTATTTCTTGAATCAGTTTTTACGTTTCCCCATTTCAGTTCAGCCTTCCAGATCAAAAGGGGTAATTGAATCGAAGCACTAAATGTATTCTTCGCATTAAATTTCCATCCTGCTAACTCACCTACCAAAGGATATATAACTCACCCAGAAATTATATCCCTTGCTGAAAATAACAAAAATGTACGGAATGAAAATTTAAGATGAGCTGCCGTAACGAAAATGTAATAAGAATATTTTAATATTTCAATATATTATATAATATACTTTATAATATTTCTTATGGTTTGCAGCTATCACAGATGATTAACTATTTTACGTCACAAACAAAATTCTTTATGCCATTGGCCATTCGTGTATTATGCATAAAATACAAATGATTGATTGTAATTTAATAACGTCGCACGTTGAAGTAATTTAATGAAGTCGCACCAGAAGCACCATGAGAGAGGATCCAGGCAAAATGCCCAAGGAAACAGAGCCCACCTAAAAGGTACAGAACTACAAACCAGTCCCCACAATGCCACCCTCACACGGAATTTATCTGCAGAAAGAAATATTTTTCACAATTTTTTTACAACAATAAAGGGTAAAAAATAGCAATACAAGTTTGAACATAGAACAGATAGTAATATATAATTTCGAAATCCAAAAGAAAATAAAAAGTAACAACCTGCTTACAGAGGGTGAACTCTTAGTTCCAATACTTCCAATAATTCATTTTTCTTTCTTTCCTTTTTCTTTTTTTGCGATGCATATCCATCTGTATTCTATTGAAGTCCATAGATTTCCTGTTAATAACGGATGCTGATAATTTGACTCACTCCCACAGTTTACCGGCGACAGTTGTCATACAATTAATACTCACAAAAAGGAAAACTGAAATATTCGGAAATGAACACTACACAAAAATATATACATATATACCAGGTATAGAATTTTAAGCAGACAATAAGGAAAGTTTAGAAATATAATAAAATATTAAAACAATCATGAAATTTGTTTGGTAATTTGACTAGCCGTGAGAATACAGGATTTAATCTTAAAATGCAAATTCGGATTTTCACACACGGTCTTCAGCAAATTAGATTTATCTTCTTTAACAGGATAGTTTAAATGGAAGCGTTTGGTAAAAAGGCAAAGTAAGACGTAGTGGTCAGCATCTCTTACAGAACCACAGGAACATAAAGCTGTATTTTCTAGGTTATTGAAGGTGCAACTCGTAATTTTGAACATCGATCATGAAGCGAGGACTATGTTGAGCTGTCACCTCCACCTCCAAACTTCCACATTAGGCCAACTGGAATATTTTGATTCTTCACAGATTAAACGCTCATCACACCCGGTTACATGGTGGGTCTTCAATAATATGAAGGCTCGTTTCGACAGAAACCGTCGGCCACTCGGCATCAATTTCGACCACTAGGCTACCGTGGCCAGACCTAAATAGTGCTAATGTAGTGAGTAATAAAGATTTACATTCAAATATTTCAAATAAGAGTTTTCAAGAAAAATTATGTTTATCACAAAATTCTGTGAGCAACTTTTACTGAAACACATTTATCTTTAAAAACTAAACTGATATTATTTTTGAATTCGATCTTTCTTTAACCTACGTCTATCTTAAACTGAATTTTTTTACTTCTAGAGTCTGCAGCAAAACTTAGGGAAGGAGTAATGCGGCAAGTTTCCCCACACAACTGTATGGTGGAAGAACTGCCAAAAGAGACTGTGAACCAATTTCATTGTGCTGCTGGAACCACTCAGTCAATATGCGTGGTATTTAAAGTTATTTATTTATATAGCGATATTTAACATACTTTTGTAGGATGTCTTCCGTGGGAAAATTACCATTCGTTGTGGATGAATAAATTAATATTCGTTGAAGAATAATTTATTTAATAAATAGAAACTATGAACTAAAATTTTATAGCTTATTTAAAGTAGAATTTCACTCTATGTTTAGTGACAACGAAGATGGAATATGTGTAAAGTTGGAAAATGTATAAGAAAACGAGAAGAGACCGATACGAGATAAATGAGAAACAGTTTTAATAAATGTTATAATATTATAATTAGCATAATATCATATATTTTGAATATTTCTCATTCTTCTCTTTTTTCGGTTGTATGCTCTTCAGTGTTATCGTAGCTCATGTACAATGAATTTCAATAGACTTTTGGAGCGATAATCATGAATTCCTCTAGCTGATATAGAAACTAGAAAAATGGCATTTTATTCATTAATACTTATTATAAATTCATTAAACTGCTTTCCAGCACAACTGAAAAAAATTTAGATTTTTCGCTATTTTACGTCCCATGCCAAAATTTTAAGAGAAATAACGAAAACGCAACATAAAACGCATAGGACGAATTATCGATTAATTCTTATTAAAATAAAAATTTTATCAGTACAGTTCAGATGACTATATTTGAACTTTTCCTTTCGTAAATAAATAATTGTTATTCATCTAAATTTGTATTCTATGAATTTCGAGATATAAAAGTACTGTACATAAAACTTTACTCAATCTTCGGTTTTAGGGTGATTCTGGCACATCAACTTTCATCAAGTTTAAGAACAGATTCTACGCTCTCGGAGTCACGTCAAATATGCATCAAGAAGACGAATTCCAGATTGAATGCAATCCTACATTTTTCTCAACCTTCACCAAAGTGCTTTATTTCTCAAAATGGATTAACACACATGTGAAAAATCTTCCAGAACCTTGATCAGCATAGCTGAAGAAAAACTGAAGAGTTTTTCGATTTTCTTTTAAACAGAACAATCGGAAATCCCATTTTCGATATCAGCAAAAATATTAGATATCGTTTTTGAAAAGCAAATATAGATGTTATTTTCTTTACAAAATAAAATGCTTCACCCTTTTTGATTCCAACTGACTTTTGTAAAAATTTCTTCAAACGTTTCACTTCTTGATTCCGCAATTCTTTTGATGAAAATTTGATAGTTTTGTAAAATTGATCCAATGTAACTTATCTGATACAAAATTAGAAATCGGTTTTAATTATTCAGAAGAAAAAAATAAATTCATAATGAAAATTTCAAATCCTAACGCTTGTTCTCTTTTTTTCTCACTCACAATCACGGTTATATTTCAAGAGAAGTTCCGAAGGGGAAAATCTGAAATATATTTCATGAATGTAATTCATTTGAATATTATAAAAGAAGAGTAAAAATATTAAAAAGTAGGATTAAAATTTTGGATCTAAATATGAAATTATGTGGTCGAGATAGCCTATTCATCATGGTGACGAACTCGCGTCACCGTTGTTTCGCTGTGTCGTGTGTTCGAGTCCAGATTTCACTAAAGGTAACAGAGATGATGCACATTAATATGTTGTGGTGCTAATTCCTCCCTATAGCGTGATGCGGAGTTCTTTAGATATTCATACTATTTAAGGTATTCTTCGTCATTTGACCAAGGTTTAAAATAATAAGGTCCGTCACTCGTAGCCCTCGTGTTGCTTCTAAGAGGGACGGTAACACAACCAATTCGTGAAAAACGTCTGCGCTTACTTTAAGAAGATATTTTAATTTAAAGTTACCTTTTAGATTTCATATTTACATTAATAACATTATTCTCTATGAATTTATGTTTATATTATTAACATTAGTCCCTTACACTTCCCCTAGGGGTAATGTAGAAGTTTGGAGGGAAGATCACTTGGATTAGTTACAAATTACGATGTGTGTCGCCAATGGCCCTCATGTTATTTCTAATTGCGACGTCAATAAACATTCACGCGTTTTAAAAAAGAATATTAGAAATATTATTGGGAAACCTGATGTTCAAGAAGCGTGAATATTGTAAAAATTTATTATATTTAATTTCTATCCAAACTTTCTTGGAGAAAATTGAGAAAGTAATTTTAATTGTTTTTGAAAAATGATATAATAAATCGTCAATTAGCTGTCTCTTTCTCTTCATTCACAAGACGTCTGAAAGTATGGGATAGAGTCACTTGAAATTTTGTACATTTGCTTCTTGAACAATTTGGTACACATATCTGGTAATCTTTTGATTCTTCTATGTCATAGGTCTTCAACCTGGGTTCCCTGGAACTTTGACAGGGGTTCCGCAAAGGATCGCTATTTGCTTAATCAAAGCGCCAAAATTTTAATAAAATTTTAATTATAATGAAAGGTCGAATTCTTGAAGGAAGTTAACTTGTAAAAATAAACGTAAATAATTTTTTAGATAAAATAAAATCTTAAATTTTGTAAAAGTCACGTTCTTCAAATACAATATTCGAGACGCATAGTATCAAAAAGAAGTCTCCCTTCTTAGGCTCAGGTGAAGAATTGCCCACTTCTTATTTTCCTATTTTTATGGTATAAAGTAAAATTGAAGTCACTCTTTCAAAATTGATATTTTCGTCAAATTGCAGTTTGAAAGTTATTATTGAATGCTTTTCTAATGTTCCTAATTTTTTAAAAGACGGCGACGCTAATCCCGATAAAAATTAGTTTGGTGCAATATTTATCAGATCTGCAAAAATATTTCTTCGATATTTCCTCTTTCAAAAAGAAAATTATCTTGTATCCAAAATCCTTCTCAAGACTTAGACACGTCGAAATATTCAAATAAATAAATAATAAATAAATTAAAATATAGAGAACAACAAACTGATATATCGACCGACACTCAATTGAAAATAAATTTAAATCAAGTTAATTTTGTGCATTTTTGGATTGATATTATAAAAGAATATCCTAAAAATGCCAAAACAGTTATGCAATATCTATCATATGTTTCAACATATGTACGCGAAACATATATGTATATATATATATATATATATATATATATATATATATAAATATATGTATAAACATATATGTATGTATAATCATACATGTATATATGTATGTATATATGTATGTATAAACATATATGTATTATGTATGTATAAACATACATGTATTATGTATGTATAAACATACATGTATGTATGTATGTATATATATATATATATATATATATATATATAATATAAATACATAAGTATATTCAATATATGTAAGAAGGAAATAATCTGAGTATATTTTTATATATCTCTAATCCTATTTTCTTTAAATTGTGTTGTTAAAAATTTCACACCAAGTAAGTAACACCAAGCCAATTTAAACTAGCTTCTCGCATTTGTTTGTATACTTCCGTTATAAGCTTTAAATTCTTTTCTGCAATCAATTTCTAATACACTTTTGAAATGTTAACGGCCATTTCAGCTTTTTTCTCTGATTAAATTTATTTTGTATTTCATTCATAAATATTATTATGTATCATAACATAATCAGTTGGTTCTAATATGTTTAAATAAAGGCCCTAATAACTATTATAGTGATGTAATTATTTTAAACACTCGGAAAAATAAATATTAATAGTGGAAGATTTATTAAGCTGTTATGAATTAAAAAATATTTTATTTGTAAATATTTCATATTTATCAGGATGATTTTGTTTTAAAAATAAAGCAACATTGGATTAAAATATTTTCTCTTTTAATCAAGATGCATAAATAAGCTATAACAGTTAAATGATGATTTAAAGAGATGCAATTTCTTATCGTGAATTTAAGTTTTTTAAAAAACATGTTTTGCAAACAAAATTAATTAAATCTTAAGTTTTATTAATAATGTTTTAAAAAGGAATCAATAGTAATTAAAAAAACCGTGTGTGAATTTGAGAATTCTACATACAATTTCAAGTTTCATAATAATTTCCTACCATTATTTTTTTTTTCTTTTTCTCAAAGTAATATTTTTTAATCAAATATAATTTTTTCTCCTATGTTTTAATGTAAAATAAAGCTCAAAGATTAAAATTCTGAATATTGTGAATAACAAGACGCATACCGAAACTTATATTTAGGGTGATCAATCTGAGTTTTAAAAATATGTATAAAATGTTTTTTTTAAAAACTGTGTTTTATTAGAAATGATACAGTCGGGGGTTAAAAAACAGAATTTTGAGAAATAGAAAAATTTATATTCTATAAATCTTGAATACTGCTTAACAATCTGTTACATTATCTTGTCGTGCAAATGTGATTATTGTTTCCTCCAGCCAACACCAGAAACTCGGTTTTACTTTCAATTGACTTTGGCACAAAGTATATTTTTTAAAAACATTAATCAACTTTAAGTAGTACATGAATAAAGTGGCTGAATTGTGAAAATAAACATAAAAATATTTAGTATTTATATATATATATATATAT
>BMAW01098500.1:639729-660493 GCA_019974015.1 Nephila pilipes | reverse complement strand
TATATAGTTATATATAGTGGCTCCATAAAGAAGTTGGACACTAGGTCAATGCGTTTAATCGGCTAAAAATAGTTACAAAATTAAGTGAAATTTTTCTTATGCATATATTTTATTAAAATAAGATCTCTACTAATTTTTTTTCGTGAAAAAATAAAATTTGACATCAATTGGGAAAAAAATAAAGAGTTAAAAGAAAAATTTTAAAAAATTGGTCAAAAAAGAACTCAGACAAGGGGGGATAGTATCTTTTTATCGGTAATTCAAAGTGACACCCACCAAGTGACAGAGTTTCCCACCTTGACATTATTTATCGATTTAAAATTATGAATTTCGCATTCCAAGCAAAAATTTTATTCATTGTTGTGAATTTCATATAATTAGAAGTTTGAAATAGGAAGGCAAAGAGGACAGACTTCAATAGAGTAAGAAAACTCGTTTTAAAGTATTATAAAGAAAGGAAATCGATTTCAAAAATCAATAAAATTCTGAATAGATCTCATTCAACAGTTTTGATATAATTTAATATTTCATAATTTCAAAACCAATTTAAAATAATCACAAATCTGGAAGACCAAAGGCGTTTTCCAACAAAAAGGAATCATGGATTGTAAGACAATGAGTTTTAAATCCTAAGCTTAGTGTTCCAAAGCTAACCAGTGAAGTGTCCCAATATGTTCATAAAACTGTTGATCCAGAAACAATAAGACTGATTTTACATAGAAGAATAGCACGTAAAAAACCATTTATATATAAACGCAACAGATTGAAAACAATAATGTTCGCAAAAACTTATTAATATAAAGACTTTTCATTTTGGGAGATTTTTTTTTTTTTTGCTGATAAAAACTTATAAATATAAAGACATTTCATTTTGGAAAAATATTTTTTTTTTTTTTTTTTTTGCTAATGAAAGAACATTTAATTTGTTTCGCTCAGATGGTCAATATTATATATGGCGAAAACCAAATCAAAAACTTATAGAATAAAATTTAAGAACTACTTGTAAAATATGGTGGTGGCTCTATCATGGTTTGAGGCTACATGTCTGCCAGTGGTCCAGGAAAACTTCACAAAATTGATAGCCCAATGAACCACACAAAATATTTAACCATAATGAAAGAATATATGTAATATATGCTACAAAGTGCCGTGAAATTGGGGTTTAAGGAAGTTTGGAGTTATTATCAAGACAATGATCCAAAACATACAACAAATATTGTGCGCTTATAGCTTTTGTATAAATACTCACATGTGTTAGAAACACCTCCATAATCAGCTGACCCAAAACTGATTGAAAATTTGTAGGCATATTTGGAAAATAAATTTAAAAAATACACTATGGAGATAAAAATTGAATTAAAAATGCACTCCAACTAGAAAAGTTGATTCAAATTTGTGTAAAAAATTTGTAGATTCAATGCCTAAAAGACTGAGAGCCGTAATGAAACATAAGAACTGCCGGAAAAAATATTCTCTTGTATTTATTATATATATTTTTTTAACTCTGAGTGTCTGAGTTCTTTTTTGAATTAATTTTGTGTACGTTTTTAGTGTTTAAATATTTTCAATGAATGAAATTACTTTTGTAATTTTTTTTATCAAGCTAGTTGTAGATAAAACTTATCGTGATTTCTCATTATATTTGGTTGTGTTACACTATATATATACTTAAAATATAGACAGATAAATGCATAATAATTTGCACATTAAGAATTAGTGATGTTAAAAGAATCAATATTACTTTCTTTGAAATTAGTTAGAGCGGAAAAAAATAATAACATAGAAAGAAAGAACAAAGTTATATAAATTTTCGTAGTTTTAATTTATAACAGGAAATTGAATTCTCTTTGTCATATTGTAATTGAAAATATATTGATCTATATGCAGGATGTGGCTATTAAATAACGAGGCACGACGCTGTAAAACTTTTTATTTTGATTTCATACATATTTACTTGCTATTACCTTCAATATACTCCCATTCTATACCCGTACAACGCTCCATGCGAATCTTCTATAGTTCGAAATAGTGCTGGAAATCTTCTGTCAGCTCCTTAACGACGCGTGCCGTTTTCTCTAACGTAACTTCAACGGACTCAAATCTTGTTCCTTTTAAGGCAGATTTCAACGTAGAAAATAGAAGTCGCATGGGGCAAGATCCAGGAATTAAGACGGATGGTCCAACACTGAGATGCTGCACTTGGCTAGAAACATCTTGATAGACAATGTGGAATGACTAGTCTTTCCACAATTTGGGTCGTATTTTCTTCATTCTTTCATGGAGTTCAACCAGAACGTGAAGGTAGCAATGTTAATTAATAATTGACCTTCAGGAACCTATTAAACGTACACAATTCCAAGAATATCCCATCCCAAGAAAAAATAATCATCATTTCTTTGATTTTTGATTTGCCCACTTGAGCTTTTTCAGCTCTCGGTGATGATGGTCTCTTCCACTGTATGGATTGGCGTTTCGTGTCAGAATCACAAGTCGAAAAACCACGATTTTTGACACTCTATTATACTTTCCAAAAAAGTTTGAGTCATTTTCAATGGCATTCAAAGAGTCATTACGAACACTTTTGCGAGATTCTTGTTGTTCAAACTTTGGAACATTTTAGCACACACTACTTGCATGTTAATATTGTTATATAAAATTTGGCCTACAGATTATTTGTCAATTTCTACAGTCTCGGCAATCGCACGAATACTTAACCGTCAGTCAGATTACTGATTTTTTCGACATTGTAATCCATTTTCGACGTAGAAGAGCGACCCTGGAGTGAACCATCTTCAATGTCTTCTCGGCCATCTTGAAAACGCTTAAACCATTCAAAAGCATGAGCACGTGATAAACATTCATTGCCACACACTTTTTTCAATGAATTATAAGTTTCAAAAGTGTTTTTTCCAAGTTTCAAGTGAAATTTCTCAACAATTCGTTGCTCTATTGTTACACCTATTATTTTTCCAGCGAAACAAAAACAAAAACAAAAAAACTCTAACACGAACGGAAGCTACAACTATAAGGATTTGTTTACAAAAGCGAGAGACACTACAATCGAAAGAGAAGTTTTCACGCTAAACAGCTTTCAATCGCTGTCTTCGGCGCATGCGTACTTCACCTGTAGTAAGGTCAGTCTCTTTATTTAATAGCCACACCTCATAAGCATAATATTTGAATCGTTTTTTTTTTAAACTTTTACCATAAATATTATTATGTGAAAATTTTTTCATTCAGCAACGGTCTTAGAATAATTACCTTTTTCATGTACACATTTTTTTTACCTTTTAAAACGATAGCAATGTTATGTAAATTATCATAATTGCTCTGAAAATATAAAAGTGCGATTTCAAACAAATTATGATTTATTCATTCTCCTCATAAGGCAAAACGAAAAGTTAAAATATATAACTCATTCAGAATTTTAGAAATTGCAACAGAAGATGAGACTTGATAAATATTTTAATTTAAATATTTGTTTGTTTGCTTGGTTTTATTAACGCCACACTGGGAGCAACACGGGCTATTATCGACAGATTTCGTAATTTTGAACCTCGGTCAAGTGACGAGGATGACACCGGAGGTGGTACCCCCTCTTCTAACTTCCACACCATCGGGAAGACTTTGGGCAGCGACAGATTTAACGGGCATCAGCACCGGCTACCCGACCAGTCATTAGTGGCATCAAAACTTGAACCTACGACTCGACGAAAACCTCCCACCTTGAGTCCGGCTGCCTTATTCACTAGGCTACCACAGCGACTAATTTAAATATATAAAAAAGGTATTATTTATGAAAATAATAAATATCAGGGATATGGAACGTATCAAGTTGATGATCGTTGCTTTCTTATTTTTTTTTTTTATTATAAAGAACCACATCACAGTTGTAAGGAATTAAATAAACAAATTTTAATTAATGGGTTACATATTTTAGGTTTAGTATGTTACTATGTAAAGTATACTTATATAACATAATTTATAATTAAGAGAAATAAAATTAAAAAAAATAGTTATTCCTAAATGATAAAAATAAATAATAATGAAAATGGTTGGATAAAAAATATATATTCATGAAGTCCTTCATTAAAATTTTGAAATTTAGGTTAAAATTAGGAAAAACCATTTGCATTAATTTTATGTGATTATTGGTCAGTTATGAACGATATTTCGACTTCAGGAACTTTACTATGGAATAAAAAGTTTCACAGCACAGATATGGAACCAATAATTAAAATTAAGCTGTTAGCATCTTTATTTAAGTGTAGATATTCTGATTCTGTGTGAGGGGGCACCAATTATCGAAATTCAATGATAGAAATGGCATTGCAGTAGTGTTATCTTTTCAACACCTGATCTTCTTCACTGGATCTTGGTTAGTCCAGTTCTCCAGCTGCCTTTTTAACAAGTACTATTTCAGACAGTAGGAATTCATCTCCAATAATAACACAAATAAAAGTGTTAAAAAATATAAGCAAATATAGATTTAAATATTTTTATTTCAAACCTATTTTTGAAATCTGCGTTCAATTCTTCCAACTTTTTTTTGCATGTGTCGAACACTTTACATATATATAACATATATATATATATATATATATATATATATATATATATATATATATATATATTTATATATATATACCGTTACCCAACATGAACGGTCTTTTGCCTGCCAGAAAATTTAAGATATCTTATAAATTTGTCTACCTTAGTAGAAACTATTCTCGCGAGCAAGAGGGAGTTATCAAATCTACGAAACAAAAGAAAGATAAAATATCAAGTCTTTCAAAGTAGCTTTACAAATCAGATGATTGTATACTGACTATTTATAAAAACAAACCGAACAAAAGGGTTCCCTATCTAAGTTTGATGCCTAAATTTATAAAAATTTAAGAAACAGGAAAATCTATACCTGAAACAATTGGTTTTTTTTTTTTTTTTTTTTTTTATCATAAAGCTAGATTTGGCTTAGATATGACGCATCAAATGACTAAAAAGCGCACTGAAAATTCGATCGGTTTAGATATTCCCATAGCATAGAAAATATAAACACAATTTTGTGATAGGTCGTTTGGACGAATAAGAAAATCACGTTTCCTTTGCAAGGAAGAATTGTGAGTGTGAAACGGATTCTCATACGGATATTTCCCTATTCTCTACTATGAGCCACTGCAATTTCTTAAAGAGAAAAGGTATGTCAAATTGGATGCACAGATGAGAGGTCGGGAAAGATCTTCCATCTGTAAGATGTGCGACGACGAAAAAATTTCATTTTTATTTGAATAATAATATCTATGCAATTTACTAAAGTAAAATACAATTTTTCTATTTATAATCTTCTTTCTAAAAATGTGTGTGCCAAAAAATCCGAAAAATAAATGTTTCCCAATTATAACATAATAATTATTGGGTGATGTATTGCCTATAGTGTAAAATGCGTATTATTTACAATCAATCGGAAAAGAATTTATTGTTTATTCGAAAAGCCATCATTTAACCAATACTGGTAGAAATAGATACATATAAAATTTCAGTTGGTTTAACGTTAAGATCCTTCACTAAATGCGAAATTCACTTTCCAAAATGAATGCAGCTTGTGACAGATTCGATATCATTTTCCTTTCATTATACAACCAAATTAAATGTTTGCCAATATTCTAATATTGTATTCTTCTTTTCGCAATACCACTGAAAGACTTATCATGGGTGTATCCGCTGTGCTAATGTTTGTTGGCAGCAGTGATCGGGAGAAGGATCTGTCTGAAAAAGAATGGAATTCGGCTTCACATAGGCCACTTAAGAGAGGGAATTCCTTTAAAATTCCCCTAAAATATCCTTTATTAAGTATCGGTGAATGGACAATCCCCTGTCGCAAAAATTTTCTTGCAAATTCTTCACTAATATGGAACTTCCTTATCGACAAATCCATGGCTCCTTGCTTCTCTAAGCTGATGAAAAATTCTGCAACCAAAAAATTCAAGCTGTTGCTGATTCATTGATGAACCAAATCTAGCTTCCACCTCCATAATCTTCCCACCGGACATTTACTAGTGGAGAGCATCTCCTTAAAATTAATTTACATTTTAATTCTTTAATATATATATATATATATATATATATATATATATATATATACATAATGCCAAATTTTAAAAATTAATATTCCCTTCAAATTAAATAAAATGAAGACTTTAATCTTCGCACAACTATTGAACACATTAAGTTTATGTTCAGTATTAACCCAAAACACTGCTAAAGCATTGACTTCTGATAGTAAAATCAGATTATTTCGCACGTGCTGATTTTTAAATTCTCTTCTTAATTTTCTTATATTTTTCAAGTATTAAATTCTTAAATATTAATAGTAATTAGTTTAATTTTGAAAGTAATTTGAATCCTTTTTCTATCAATTCTGAATTTACTCCTGATCAAGTGTAGATCCAATATCCAGACTCACTTTAATTTCCATCCAGATCTAATATAAAAGACTCGGAAGGTTGAGAACTCTTAAGAAACGAACAGCATTTACGTTATATAAATGGATCAGCTTAATTGAAC
The DNA here is from genome assembly GCA_019974015.1 of Nephila pilipes. NCBI lineage: Eukaryota > Metazoa > Arthropoda > Arachnida > Araneae > Nephilidae > Nephila > Nephila pilipes. The sequence continues at coordinate 653,929 of BMAW01098500.1, read as the reverse complement.
AGGTTTTCAATTTAAACAGATCGATTTAACTTAAAATAAATATTAATGATTACTAATGAAGCTGAGAGGTCGCGTCCGCGCGACTTATGTATTTTTAATTATTTTTTAACAGAGTTCTAATGAAACCCATTTTTACCTTTCATTCCCTTATTTTCAGTAATATTTTGTGAAATCTGAAACATTTGATCTCTGATAAATAGTAATATAATTCTACTATAATTAAAAGATTTTACATTAATTATGACTAATTTTACGGTGTTTAGTTTTTATTAACGTCGCACTAGAAGCAACACGAGGGCTATTGGCGACGGACCTCGTAATTTTGAACCAAGGTCAAGTGACGAAGACGACACCTGAGCTGGCACCCCCTCTCCTAACATCCACATCACGCCAACGGGAGGACTTTGGGCCCCGAACAGATTTAACGTGCATCAGCCCCGGCTACACGGCGGGTCTTTGGCTGCCAAGGTTCGAACCCGCGACTGAACGAAAACCGCCGGCCGCTAGTCCACGACCTTGACCACTAGGCTACCGCTGCCCCTAATTTTAAAGCAACTATAATTGATTCACAGAAATAAATACTTTATCAACATAACCAATTAAAATGTTGATAAATTATTGCATTAACAGTAATCATACTATGCCTCTTATAATAATGGTATAAACTTTATTCAATGTATTTCTTAAATTTACTGTGTGTTTAATTCTGAATATATGTTGATACAAAATTTAATTTTCATTTCACCGTTGTTAAAATTAGGGAATCACCAAAAATGCCCAAAAGGTTTATGAATAACATTTCTTTACTGAAAATTATATATACGTTTTTAAGCAACATAAATCATCTTTGTCTTTTCTTCTATCGTAGAATTAATCAACTTGGAATGAGAATTCGAATTAGAGAAAAAAAACAAACAAAAATAATTCAAAATAATTAGCTTATTATTTATGATACATATCTTGTTTTTTTTTTAGTAGAAACCTTACTTGAGCAGGGATTTCAGATTTTTTTTGTACCCTAGACAGCACATTGTAAAATATCGGTGCACAGGAGCATATTTATTTTTTCAAGGTAAACTTTTAATTTGACATAGTTAATAATACATACAATATGCAAAAAATTATTCCAAAAATATACTTCCTGACTACAATTAAAGTAAAAGTTTTTCATTGTAGTCTCATGTAAAACAAATAATTATTGAATAATATACTCATAATCTTAGAAAATCTTAGATTAATAATTTGTGAATATTAAAATCTTTTATGAAAATACAGTTCTTAAAGTTGATGGGATCCCTTGATTTTTTTTCATTGATTATTGCCTCATAATTAGGGGATTATGATGGCATACGTGTTCATCAGCAATCTTGAAGAGGCTCATCTGTAAGTCTGCGATGTTGGGCTATTCGCTATTTTCTCTTCACTAATCTCTGGAACTTTATAGTAATTTGAATTGCACATAATTACAATTTCTTCCTAACTAAAATGAAACGTGATTAGATAAATTAGATGAATATAGAAGTGAAATGGATTGAACTGGAGATAATATATATATATATATATATATATATGTGTGTGTGTGTGTGTGTGTGTGTGTGTGTGTGATATGTAAATGAAAGGAAAATGAACGGAAATAGATGATAACGACAAGCTCTTAGTTACTAGTAAACTAAATTGAAGTATCGTAATTAGACTTTTGGACAGAAGTAATTCTTAGTATTAGTATAAAGTTACGAAGCTATTGTTAGTGAAAATTGTTGGAATCAGACAGAATGATTGGTAAGCTGAGACTTCATATTTAAATCATAGTCTAGGATTGTTGAATTACGTGAGATTCTAGAGTGCGATCTTATCTACAAGGTATCTTGGAACTTCGTGTACAAACGTGGAGGGGAAGTAGGCAACATTGTTATGAACCATAATTATACAGGAAAACAAGTGCGGAAATCATTGGTTGGCGCTGTACACGAGCTCTCAAGGTCGGTATGCGTGATTTCTTCATTGTAGACTCGGACTGCATGCTATTAACATGACTCGTTTCACAGCCGCAGAGTTAGCGGATACCCACTACATATACGACCTAATCGACAGAAATAGATGTGCTGCTGCTTGTTTGTATTGAGAAAGATATCCAACGAGGAACCAATAAAATCATCAAATGTTCTCTCGGGTGCATCAGAACCTTGTGGAACGTAGATCCTTCACAACCATGATGCAGGATACTGGGCGGTTGCGAGCAATACGAACACCCATATTCGAAGAGGGTTTGTTGATGCTGTTGACCGAAATCCTGGTACCAGTGAACGGGCGTTTTCTGCTTCCACCGGAACGTCGCTATCAACTCTCCATCGCGTAATGCAGGGCGAAGCCTTACATCCCTTTCATCTCCAGAGAGTTCCGTTATTGCAGTCGGATGATTACCTCAACGTGTCGTATTTGCTCAGTAGTTTCTACTCCAAGTGCGGCCGACACACAATTTCTCATTTCTGTTCCGTGATGAATTAACCTTTTCTCACTAAGGGGTGTTCAATAAACGAAACGCGCACATGTGGACCTTAGGCAACCCGCACGGAACGCAAGCACGAGCCACACAACGACGCTTCACTGTTAATGTGTGGGCGGGTATCGTGGCGGATTGCTTAGTTGGGCCATCTTACAGCAGTGAGGTGACGTTTCTGCCCATGCTTTCCCATGTAATTGCAATTCTTAATGATGTCCTCTACCTCTCCTCCATATTTGTACACGATGTTCCGGGACACCCTGTATTCTTCGAGGATTAATAAAGTATTTCATCTTGTTCTTATGTATCTTCATTTAGAATTTAGCACAATTATTGACTAGTATATTATACTGAAATATGGTGTAGAATTAAATAATGAAAAATAGACATTACAAGTTGAGATCTGTATTTTGATTTTATGATATTCATTGTTGGAAATAATGATTCCCACACAAGTATGTGGAACAATAAAAACAATTTTGTCTTGTATGCTGATCTTTTTAAGAATGGAAATTTGTTTCTGTCACCTATATTCTGGAAGTTCTTACCTGATTCATTACGTCACCTTATGGGATGATGTCACTTTAATCCAACATTTCTATAGCTCCAATTCTTCAATTCTTTCTTGAATAAACCCTGAAATGTATGCAACTATATTGTTTACATTTACTTAGCAAAAAAAATAAAAGGACTGATGAAAAAGTTGATCATTTGTTTTACAATATTAAATTGTTGAAATAATTATTCAAATTGGTCCTGAAGTGATTGAAGGTTGATTTAACAGACTCTATATCTTGTCTTTTCCCTAAATCTCTGAGTTTGGAGTGACACACTTTCTCAATTACGTCAACAGAAAAAAAAGAAACCTAAATATACCAACCAGAGAAAGCCCAGTAGCTCAGCATAATTTTCGTTTTTGGTATTAGTAAAGATTAGTAAAAAAAAAATAATAATAATAACTGCTCAACTTGACTCGGAGTTGAAGAACAACTCAACTTGACGAGCAGAGAAGGAAGGAACTGAACGCTAGACGAGTCGAGTGAGGGAGAAAGCGAGGAACAAGAGAACAATGGCGGAAGAACTAGCAATGTCTGATAATTCTGTAGATCTGTAGTATTATCTCAAATTTTGTGTATCGTGCTGCATTAATGTTTTAATTAAAGTTTTGCAGTTAAGGGGAAAAAAGTCTGAAACGACTTATTAATTCTTTTTTTTACAATCACTCTCACCGCCTTACATCAACTCGACCAAATGGAACGTGTTTTACTGTATTGAAATACTTTTTTATTTCTTCAATTAAATTCGCACAAATCTTGCAAGAACTTTGACTCTACTGAGCCGACATACTTCAGTATGCAGAATGAGATTAAAATCTTCAGGATTTTCTAGTAAGATCTTGAAAAGGAGCTACTCGATTAATGTTTACTATTTTTGTAAATAATAAGTATAAATTAAATAATAATGTTTTCTTGAAGTGTCCGAATGTCAATATTTTACCACACAAAGCTTCCTAGTGGATGATACAGTGATACGACATAAGGTTTTTAAATGATTTATATTTCTTGCTGAGAGTAATAAATCCATTAATATTACCAACCATTGCTGGTGCCCTATTAGTGGTTATCGCCAACAGCTTGTGCAGAAGCATGTTTATGGACTTTGTACGTACTGTTAAATATGTTGTAAATATTCTTACATTTAATGCGTCCTTTCATAGATAATATTTTCAGTAAATCTTATTTTACAGTAAAGATACTCAACTAAATACCATTCTCATAAAAACTGTTAACTATACAGTGTCTGATACATCTGCAGACTCGTCAGATTGTTGTGAGAACTAGTTGTACATTTCCAAATCTCGCTTTAACTGGATTTGCTTGCCTTTTGAAAAGACGTATATTCTTTTTGTGACGGTGTTATCTGACAACTGTAAGTTTTAATATTCTTGACATAATATCATACTCATCAAAATATCTCTTTAATAAGTAATAGACATAAGTTAAAAATGCTGTTTCTTAACAATTCATCATCCAGGAAAGGCATTTTCTTTTTTTTTTTTCATGCATGTCAGAAATTATGGAAAAAAAAAACATTTTACGTTTCGTCACACCCTTAGTGAAAGCTGTTGGATAGAGAAACTTATTTTAGCATAATTCTTTTCTTTTTTTCTTCTTCTTTTCTTACTGCAGATTTAAATGGATAGGTCGTATTAAAAGTGACAAGTATTATCAGAATGTGACGTTCAACGTTGTGTTTTTCTGGCACTGCAACGTTACTGTCGCTCAGCAAACAAACAGAATTATCTTTCAAATCGACGAAACAATATATTGTTTTAAATTAGCGTTATAAAAATCGAATCCATGAACACCAAAAATGTGAGCGTATAACTAAGAATAAAAATAACGCATGGCGTTTAGGGGATTATACACATTATTGAAGATTCCCTTTCACAGATGGCACCATAATGTATTTAATATCGTTAAGCTCTACATATGGTGCCACCTGCGAACAGTTGTAAGCATTACAGTAATACAAGAAAGCATTAAAATATTTTTAATGCGTGAATATTTGACATTTTTTTAATTTTTAAAAAATAATACTGGAGAAAATGACAAATAAGTGTGGACCACATCTTCCAAACGGAACAATCATGACCACACAGGGAAGTCTGGTAAGCTCAATTAAAATGATACCATTGGTATATTTGCTTAAAAATGCATCAAAATTCACAAGATTTGTTGCCAATCGTTCATTATGTAACTTTAGTGTAACTTTTAATTATAAACACACTAGTAATTTTTATTTCTAAGGTTTTTTTTCAATTATTTATCTAGAAAATTAATCATGGCCAATTATTCAAGGAGAGTATTCTTTCAATATTTTATTCACCAATTTAGATTACGATTCATGATCGATTTACACACACACACATAGGTTTTAACTATTCTTTTTGAGAGGACCTCCAAACATTTATTTCATTACTAACACCAGATGCAAATATCAATAACCAATGCAAATACTTCATATGAATTTAGAGGAAAACAGATATTTAATAAAAAATTCACAAAGTGTGTTATCAGTCACTAAATCGCGAATTGGGTTCATAACATAAACGATGCCAATGGATTAAATCACAATAAAGTAATTTAGTACCTTTAGTAATTTTCTAGACTTTGGAAGTTTTATGAATATCTCAAGAACCTTTTTGTTTTAAATATATGTTGTATCGGAATTTGAAACAATCAATTCCTAATATCAATAATAATTATAAAGATGTCACAAAACTAATACAACGGCCGCCATAGCCTAGTGCTCAAGGTCGCGGACGCGCGGCTGGCGATTTTCGTCGAGTCGTAGGTTCGAGCCTTGATACCGTTAAAGACCCACCATGTAGCCGGGGCTGATGCACATTAAATTAGTCGAAACCCAAAGTCCTCCCGTGGCGTGGAGGGGACACCACTCAGGTGTCAGCTTCGTCACTAGAACGAGATTAAAAATGACGAAGTCCGTCTCCAATAGCCCTCGTTTTGCTTCTAGTGCGACGTTAATGAAACAAATACAATCACTACTAATACAATTAAAAACCCGCAAGCCAAATGAAGAATCTTTTGTTCATTTCAGACACCATTTCAATAGACCTTATTGCTTTAGTCCTCGTTTCTGAGATCGTAAATCATAGTTAAATTCTCTAATAAAACTCAACATTTAGACTGGGTATTGAATTTAATCTTAAGGAACTTTAAATTAGATGGTTTTTCAGTATTTTTAAGTTATATCCCTAAAAGTATATTAGCAGCTGTAAAGGAAAACGGTAGTACTTCATTTGCAAATATTTTCGAAATTTTTGTTTAATAATTGTCATGTAAAGAACTTAAGGTTCAAAAACGGAATCATCTTCCATCTGATTACAAATTCACTGGCAATTAATTCTAAGCAGAAATAACAATAGTTAATCGTTTTGCCATTATAATTTGATATGCCTTATTTACTCTTTCAATGTAAATAAATGCATTCCAAAAACATGTGTTTATATTTGTAAACATTATGTTTAACAAAGTTTTCCCAGTGTTTCTTAAAGTTCTGAGTATAAGCTGAACAATTTATTTCTCTCTCAAGTAAAGGAAGTTTGATTGATTGATTGATTGATTGTTTTTATGGAATATAGAGCAATAAGGCTGTTATCCTCAATTTACCCGTATATGTCGATACCTAAGCGAAGTTTTTCCAATGTTTTATGATTCGAAAGATTGAGAAGTGTTTTTTAGAAAAGGAAACCTTTTAAAGGAGTCAACATCCGAATTCGATCCATTGGCTTTCAAATAATAAATTGGATTTAGTGATTAGACTCAAAAGACTTGTGGTATTTTTAATATTTTAACCATTTGTTTCAGTTTTCAAAATTAAAGTAAAGAAAAATATTTTCCAAAAAGATATTTAGATACACCTCGCAATATTATTTTTGTCATTAACTTAAAAGTTCATGGTAAAAGAAAGAAAAAGTTTATGAACCATTGTAAATAAAACTTTTGAGATTCCATGTTCAGTCGTGAACTAAAATCCTAAATAAATAATGGTAACATTGAACTTCCTGGTAGCTTTGTCGAAGATAAATATTAACGAAAATTTTTGTTTAGATGTTTTCTATACTATTTCAGCAACTTACACTATATTGATTAAATTAAAAGTGATGTAGAGCAACAAGGGCTATTATATGTACAAGGGCATGTTACATTTTTTATTGAACAACTTTCGGCTGCCTATTTCTTCCACTAACCTCAGCTAATACACCTCATAATTATGAATCACGGTCAAATGACGAAGTCAGCATCTGAGCTGGTGCCTTCTCTTTCTACATCTATATTATACCGGCGTGAAGACTTAAAGCCCAGGAAGATTTAACGTAAATCAACCCGGATCAATGTTTAGATAGGTTCCCAATGTAGCCTAAAGAAAAATGATATTAACACAAGTTTATCACTCGAATCTACTATTCTGAGATTTTGTCGAAAATGTAAACTTTGTGGCTATTTTAAATGGTATCTGATTGACTGAGTTCTAAATTTACATCGTTCTAGAGCTACATGAAAACTGTTGGTGATGGACATGTAAGTTTTAAGAATGACACTTGATTTAACACTTCATTTTTCTAAATTCCATACCATACCAGGTGAAAGCTTTGAGGTTGAATCCTTCTGTTTATCGTATAGTTGTCCCCAGTTACTATACCTCAAGGGTCTTTGGTGGAATAAGGATTTGAACTTAATCATCCATGAGATTCAAACCGTAGACTATTATGGCTTAGCTAGAATTTTGTTTTTAAAATAATCATTCATGAAGAAAATGCAAATTATCCTTTATGACATCATTTTCAAGTTACAGATAACATAAAACTTCAAGTCTAATCAAATGCTTTGCTAGTTTTGGTTTTTCATTTCATCCGAAGAGGTTAGTTATCTATTATATAAGTGCAATTGTATGGTAAAAGACTGTCTCTTAAGATAACTAAATTTGTGCTATTGCACATACTAAAATTTTAAGTTGATTAAATACTGTGTAGTTTTTATCACTGAGTAAAACTATTATCTAAAAACCAAATTAGTATTAAGAAATTTTACTTAAAGTTCGAACATTAAAAATGTTTAAAATTGTACTCTTTAATAGTCTCTGTATATATCTCCTTATTCTAGTACTACTTTATGGTTGATCTTATTACAGTGGAATATTTCATTGAATTAAATGCTAATATTATATTTTACAGATGTTGGTGACTATTTATTTTCTCTTCCTTCTGGGGTTGGGTGAGTTTTTTAATCAAACCTTTAAATATTTATTGCAGTTTGTAACGCTTGACTGTAATTTTTTTTCTATTTAGAAGAGATGTATCACTATAACTCTGTTAAGTGAATGAGATGATGCGTAAAATATTTATACTAGGAAAAATTTAATTTTGTAACTAGTCTTTCTTTTTTAGGACTATCGCAAGAGCAAGAACCACATACTTCCAACCCAGACACTTCCACCACCAGGCGAAGCAATCCTGCTTCAGGCTTTGACACAAAGTTTGATCCTAAAGACTTCGATTTTGACGAGAATGATTTCATCTGGTCATTGCAGAAGAGTATTACTTTTTCTTTACTAAGAGACTCTATGAAGCTTCTTGCTAAAATGGATGGTACCACGCTTAAAAGTGTATGGAATATATTGAATAACATGCGAAGTTCTCGAATTTTTTTGGATATCTTATTTTATGAATTCCTGTCTGACTTCGCTGGCGAAGAATTTGATTTTTCTCCTGAAATAATCCAAGAATTGAGTTCGGCGAACGATCGTCTCTCTTACAAAATGGTCCACAGGACTGGAACCCTTGGTACACCTAAGGAAGACCTCAGAACTGTAAGCTTTGAAGAATCTGATTTGGCCAACGAAAACTGGGAAACTCTTTTCCCTGACCAGGAATATCTTATGTTTCCTGGAGACGATGAATATGTATCTAATTTCGTCGATGAGCCTTGTGAGAATAATAAATACCCTATTCAAGTTGGTTCCATCAGAGGTATTCCAGGTGAAGACTTTCCGGATTACATTGATATTCCTATGACTTTTTTCAGCTGTGCGGGTAGAAAACGCATACCAGGATTTTACGCTGATTTAGATACTGGATGTCAGGTAACTTGACTTTTATAACTTCTGATTGTTTGGAAGAACCGTGCTCTGAAGAATGAGGATTCTGATTCTTCGGGGAAGTAGTCTCCATCGCTTGATGGCCATAGCTCTAACTACTCTAACCATTGCTTTCGTGAGCTACAGTGAGTTGTGAATGAGATAATCTCGGGAAGACTTTAATGTAGGAAGGGAAATGTGGTGTGATACAGCAAGTTGCTAGTTTCCAACTGGAAATGTGTTCTTTATACTTCTATCAAATGGGATTTAATTGGCTAGAGATCATGTTCAAGTTTTTCGCATATTTACCAATTTCTCTAATATTGACAGCAATCGTGTCCACTAACTTGTAGTCCTTGAATCATTCCTGATTATAGGGAAAAGCTATGGCTCTTCAAATGGAACTAGCTCCTTTCTTAGCATTGTATTGAAGTTCGGTACGGGTGTCGTCTAGCAACTTCGGTGTGACCTCAAATCGAGGTCCTCCATTGAGGGAGTCATTTAACCATGTGCTACTGAGGTAACCGAATGCTTTAGTCCAGAATAATGGGAACGCAATAGATCTACTGTGAAAACTTGGTGAGGAATCAAATCTGTGTACTGAATTGTATGTATTGTGTGGGTACGAGAAACTCGCTAAAATAAAGATACGTCACCTAGAACTTTATCATAATTCATACGAGATAAGTTGTCAATATATCGTCCAGTTGGATATCTCTCTGTATTTAGAGTCGTAGCTTGATTCTATTAAACACGATGGGGGGGGGAGATTGGAGGCTTCTTCTCGTTAAGGAATTGTATAGGAAAGTTTTTAGAGGTTTGAGTTGTATGAAAACTTGTATACCATCATGAATGAATGTAGTCTCCTTTAATTTTTGACTCTAAATTGAATATTGCCAATGGCTTTAATCTTGGGGGAGGGGGGGTTTATACCACCATAGCTTATATGTACTTTTAAAGAGACCATCTATGGTTAGCAATAAAATTAATTTCTCTTTAGCAACAGAGTAAAATGAGTGATTAAATCGCTTCCCTTAATAGGTTCAGAGATCGTAGTTCATCAGAGTTTATCGAATATGGAACAGTCTTGGTCCGTAATTGATTCATTATCTATTGGATGTAAAGTCTGTACACCAGCCAGTCTAAATGAGCACATTCTCTATAATAAAGGCCGCAGTAGCCTAGTGGTCATGGCTTCGGATTCGTGGCCGACGGTTTTCGTTCAGTCGCGGGTTCGATCCTTAGCCGCTAAAGACCTGTCGTGTAGCCGGGGCTGATGCACGTTAAGTCTATCGGGGCCTAAAATCCTTCCCTGTGGTGTTGGGAGAAGGGGGTGCCAGCTCGAGGGTCGTCCTCTTCACTTGACCGTGGTTCAAGATTACGAGGTCCGTCGCCAATAGCCTTCGTGTTGCTTCTAGTGCGACGTTAATATAAACTAAAACTAAACTCTCTATAACAAAACTCTAAATTTAAATATTTGATTGGAAGCACCAATAAGCCATGCAACGTAGTTTCTGCAAGAGAGCGGCCGAGATAGCGGAGTAGTTATGATCGTCCAACTCGCAGTCGGGCATTTTTCGTCGAGTCTTTGGTTCAAGACTGGATTCACGACTAGACCACAGTTACATCTTGTTTGACGCAGCATAGACTCGTCTGGCTCTTGCACCAATAACATTCACGCACTCTAAATTGGTTTCCATTAATTCCCCCAATCTAAGGGGTGGGGGAGGGGTCTTCAGACTTTGGGTAAGAACAGGAATCGTAACCTCTTGTCTATCTTTTCCATGGAATTTACTGTTTTTGGTTAATGCGAGTAATGCGCTTTCGGGATACTCTATCCTCTTTTCAGTCCTTTTCAACTATTTATTCATTTTCATCTTTTTCGTTTAGATTAGTTTTTATTGCAGTTTTGATTTTTCGCTGTAACAAACTTTCATTAGCTCCACTAAAGACTCGCTGTGTAGAGATTTATGCATGTTAAATCTGTCATGACTTAAGTTTTCTCATTGGTGTGGAAGTTTTGAGGGACAAGCTCGAGTGCCAGCCTTGTCACTTGACCGAGGCTCAAAATCGCATGGTCCGTAGCCCATGTGTTGCTTCCAAGGGAGACATTAAGTAATAAATTTACAGGCTATTTTGATTGTGTATCGGCATTTACGGTATTAAACTTAACTCTACCACTTTTTAGGTATTCCATGTCTGTTGGCCTCATCGCAGGGAAAGTTTCCTGTGTCCAGTTGGAACGGTATTCAATCAAGCAATTTTGGCTTGTGATTATTGGTACAGTGTAAATTGCTCACTTGCGCCACTTTACTACGATAACGATCCATTTGCATACGAGGACGAAGCTCCAACTGCAACCACAGAATCCTTGATTGACGATATTCTCGAAAAGACAACGGGTAGAGTTCCAACAGATTTTCATGCATCAACAACGGAACACTATACTGAATATATTCCAAAGAACGACGAAAGCTATTTCGAGAACGAGGATTTGAAGACTGTGATGAAATTCCTGCCCATTAAATCTAAGATTACATCTTATTCAAGACCTGTAGAACCCGAAATAAGTATCTCGACTTCTGTACCAACTGAATTTAAAGAGTCTATAACAAAGGAAAAGAAAATTGAAAGTGGTACCAAAAGTGACGTTTCCGATGGTTTGCTTCTAAAGGATGTTCTTGGTATTGCTGATAAAGCAGCAAAAGATACCATGAAACTTGTAGCTAAACTGCACTCTGTGGATACAAGACATAGAATGCCAGTCAAAATGGTACCTGAATATGAACTCCATGCCAAGCATATTCCTTTGATCGTCAAGAAACCGATAGCGCCAGTAATTCCTGCGGAGAAACCCTTGGTAAAAATTAATCCCAGATTTATTGTGAAACCAGCCTTCAAAGAAGTAACGTATAAAAAGATTAAAGTGAAACCTTTATTAAAAAGTAAACTAGGGAAACCAATCAAGTCGCATAAAGGACACTTCATAAAAAGTCTCGAGCCTTCAAAAGAACATTTGCCCGAGATTTTGAGCAAGTCATTCCAACTTGCTAGTGGTGTATTGCATGATGGTATTCTACCACTTACTAGAAAAATATTGATGGAAAGTTATGCCAAGCAATCGAAAGTAAATAAACATTGATTCTTGTTGTACATAATTGAATAAAGGTTTTGTGTTATATTTAATTTCTCTTGATCAAATCAGGGAAGGGGGAGAAATCGTTCACGCTCTCGAGGATTGGTTTCGGATTCTAGATTAATACGGCAATATTTCAAACATTACGAGATTAAACTTAAGAAAATGCTTTTATAAGGTTATACATTCTTCTAATCTGAATCTAAAATCTAGCTCAACAAGTTACTTGTATTCAAGATAGAGTAGTGGAAATGTACATGAAATTAGATTTGTATCGATACATAGCATTATTTAAGATGTAATGAAAACTGAACGAAGGTGTCTTTATAGTCTTGATAAATATATTCGACCCTCAATGAAGAAAACGTCACTTTCGGTGTCAACTCTTATAAAAAAAAGGCAATGGAGGAAAGAACATGTTAATGTTATAAATTTTCCCATTATAGCTCAGTTTTGTCACTTGAGAAATTTGTACGATGAAACAGATAAGTTACCTACGAATATTAACTAGTGTTTGTATTAATACCATTAAACAATCAATATTAACTTGGTTGCAGTCGCAACCCTAGATTGTAGGCCCCCTAGTGATATTTTTCTTTCCTATGGGTCTTCGATAAACACGGATGACGCACCACCCGGATTACCCTAGCGATAATTCTGTTTTCGACCCTTCTTGTCAACCAATTCATGGCTTTTTCAGTTTTTCTCACACGTCTGGACTCCAGTTAAATCTTGTTTGGAGCAGCATAGCCACATTTGGCTCTTGCGCCAAAAATCTTCATTTTCACTCACTCTCTTTTATAGGAGAGATCTATTATAGCTCTAATTCTCGTTAATATAATGGATTGTAAGTGAAAACTGAGGCTCACAATAACTCTCCTAGCTTCTTGTGGCGGAATTTCGGGCAGAGTAGAATCAATGTTGAATTGAATTTGGAGTTTCTTCGATTAATTCCAATATTGACTTACCACTCTAACGACGTACTAATCTTAAATATAGTTTCTAATTCCATTACACGGAGAACCCGAGGTACCCTAGCGATCTTTTTCTTTCCCATGGGGTTTACTGTCTTTGGTAAACACGGGTGACGCACTCCCAGGATACCCTAGCGATCTTTCTCTATTTTCGACCCTCCTTGTCAACCACTTATCTTTTTTTCAACTTCAAGTCTAGACCATAGTTTAATCTTGTTTGGCGCAGCATAGCCATATCTGGCTCTTGCGCCAATAAACCTTACATTCACACTCCATTACACGGAGTTTGACCTTTCGGTAAGTAGGAATATCGTGACCTCTACGTACACTAGAGACGGCTTTTATTCTTATGAGGCACGACATTAGACACGCCCCCGCGATACTCTAGCGATCCATTTCTATTTTCGACTAATCTTTTGCAGACATTGTTTGTAGTCTGTATAGTAGGGGTTATGTTATTAAATTCTGTTGGATACCTAGTCATGTAGGTATTTTAGGCAATGAACAAGCGGACTCAGCTGCATGTTCGGCAACGAATCCTCTGCAACTTGCAGTTCCACTTGAGGACATCCGTTGTCACATTTTAAATTCTATTAATCAGGCATGGCAGGAATATTGGAATCTTCAACTCAATAACAAGCTACACTCAGTGAAGCCGATCATTGGAGAATGGCCTGTTTGTCCAATGCGAAGAGCGGATGTCAGATTGACTCGCCTTCGCATTGGACACACTCGATTTACCCATAGACATCTTTTATTTGGGGAAGGTGCTCCCGAGTGTCCTTCCTGCCATGTCCCTTACACGATTCATCACATTTTAATTATGTGTCCGGTTTTTAATGATCATCGCCGGATTTTTTTTCATTCATCTGTTTCAAAACTTTCTGACTTGGTGGGGAAAACCCCCCACCATAACTTATTTGCTTTTTT
>BMAW01098500.1:610725-639329 GCA_019974015.1 Nephila pilipes | reverse complement strand
TTTTTTTTCAAACATCCAGGCCATTATGACACAGTGTTTGCGAAGGATAGCCACATCTGACTCTTGCGCCATTAAAACTCAACAGGATACATAGAACACGCACCTCTGGCCCATAGTGTGGAATTTGGAAGAACTGATGTCAGCTGAGGTGCTATCCTCGTTATATATGAACATATGTTTTGGTGCAGCATAGCCTACTTTGGCTTTTGCGCCATTAAAACCTACAGTCACTCACTCGCCTCGTTTCGTATGCTTGACCAAGGCTCAAAATTACAAAATAAACCACGATCGGAAAACTAGTTTAAGCAGTGTCAATTACTTAACACATTATGATTTCCGAATACATAATACTTTCACAAGTTTGTGTGTATATAGAAATGGTGAAGGAAAAAAGAAAAAATTCCATTTCAATAAGTTTCATTAATTGATTTTTTAACTCGCTATATTTTAAAAATAAAAAATAAGTTAATACTTGTTTAACAAATACAAAACACCCCTTTTATTAAATATCAACTAAACGTTCCCTTTAAATAAAAAAAAATCTTCAACTGTTACTCCTTTACATAAGGTATGGGGCCGCGGTATCCTAGTGGTCAAGGACTCGCGGCCTGCGGTTTTCGTTCAGTCGCGGGTTTGGGCCTTGATGCTTCTAAAAACCCGCCATGTATGATGCACGTTAAATCTGTCAGGGCACAAAGTCCTCCCGTTGGCGTGGCGTAGATGTTAGGAGAGGGGGTGCCAGCTTAGGTGTCGTCCTCGTCACTTGACCATGGTTCAAAATTACGAGGTCCGTCGCCAGTAGCCCTCGTGTTGCTTCTAGTGCGACGTTAATAAAAACTAAAACTTACGTGAAGTATATAAAATACTTCTCAAAGAAACTTAAATTTTTTTGAATTACAATTGGAAAAATAAAATTATTTGCATACTCTAATATTTTTAATTAAATAAAAGCAGATATTTTGACAAAAATAGTTTTAATACAATACGTTCACCATACGTTTTAGATTAAGCTCCAAAAAATTGTGTTGAAGTTAAAAATGTTTCTGACTTGAAAAGAATTCGATTTTTTTTTTTGAAAAAGAAGTATTTGTACACTTTCTAAGTAAGATTTGTACTGCGTTTATAGAGTTGGTGGTTGAAAGGATTATTTACATAGTAGATGTAAATAACTGTTAACTTCGTTATAACTTTTGAAGTTTGACATTTTATCTACATTGTTCATGAAGTAACTAAAAATGGTACATAAAACTAAAGAGGTATCTCTAAACATGAGAAATTTATCTAGTTTTATAAAAATTGAAAATAATGCCGAGAAATTGGAAAAGCGATGAAGTTATCATTTATAACAAAATTTGAATATATAGTGAGAAAGTATAAAGAAATTGGATGCATTGAAAATTTTTATAGACCAGGAAGTCCTAGCAAATTAACAATGAGAGTAAATAAAAGTGTTCAAACAGCTTTAAAAAATCCTACGGGCCTTGTTTAAAAGTTGCAACATTTTTAATATCGGAGTAATATTTCAAACAATAAGTAATATTCTCCATTACGTGGGTTTGAAAATAAGAACCCCAGGGGGAAAATATTCATAAGTGAAACAAACAGGAGAAAACGCCTGGAATTTGCTTAGGTTACAGAACTCAACCAAAGGATTTTTGGAACACAGGGCTTTATTTCTGATGAAAGAAAGTTTTAAATTTTCTCTCCACGAAACTTTCGAAAAATATGACGAAAAAAAAATTCTGCTTTAGATGTAAAACATATACTCCCAATTCTCAAACATAGTGAGGGAAATGAAATGGTTTGGGGGTGTATGGCCTCTAATAGAGCAAGGAATTGTGGTTCTTATTGACTCTACAATGACAGTTTTAACATATATTGATGTGTTTCGGCATAACTTAATAAGTAGTACTAGTTAATTAGGTTTAAATTTCAGTGGGATAACGAACCAGTGCGTACAGATATAGTCACCAGGACATGGTTACTTTACAAAACTCTAATGTGAATGGTAACTCCTCAATAATCAACAAACCTGAATCCAATAGAAAATTTATGGCTGTTATTGCATGTACAAATTCGAAAAAAGAACATATCTCTAGTAAAAATAGTTTAACCTCCTGACCCAAGGTCAACTTTGAACCATAAATTTTTGAATAATTTGTATCAATCGGTTCTAAATAGTTACATGAAAAGTATTGAAAAAATGTTAAAAAAAATTATAATTTTTTTTTTGAGAAATTAAGTGTCTCCTGGAGGAGACATTCAGACAAAGTGTGACATCATAATATTAATTTAAAATATTTCTTTAATCTTAATTTAATGAGTTATTCATAATAATGAGCATAATGTAAAATTTGAATCACAAAATAACAGTTGTAGGAGAATCCTAATTTCCGAAATTTATAATTCGTTTTTTCTCTCTCTTTCTTTATCTTATACTATTAAATAATTTCTCAATTTTAAGTGGTTTATTATTGAAAACTCGTGATTTCCAAAAAAATGTTGTCTGAGAGTATGGGAGATATAGTTTTTTCCCCCAATACATTCGAATTCTGGGAAATTTTAAATTAGACTTAATTACAGTGATCATTAAGTAAATTTTATTTCATTTTCTGACAGATACGGATTCTTTCCTGTATCCTTTAATTATCTACATTTGCTAAATTCAATTAGTAATTAAAGAATATCATTCCGAGCTGAAATACATGCCGTAATTATAGTTTAAAATCGAGTGATTATGTTAGCCATTGACCCAATGTCTCCTACAGGTAACACTGCGTTCTAAATCAGAAGTGGGAAGATTTGAGTAAGAAATTAATAATGTTTTATATAAACAGCAAGTTTAAGGCATTTAACAGTGTGTTTAATAATTTTTTACTACACAAATAATAAAAAATATGAACACTTAGAGATGCGCAAGCGTATAATTTTCTTTCAAAAAATATCATTTTCATTTTACCATAAATAAGCTATGAATGCAAAATGTTCACTAAAAACTGATTTTTTTTTTCAGAACTACCATCTATTAACAGGAAAATTAACTAATTCTGGGTACTAATGACGCCTCTTATTTAACTTGGTGGCATTTTTTGAAAGTGTTGTTTAGTGTCTCCTACAGACGACGCAGAGACTGAGGAGGTTAAAAGAAGCTCTCATTGAAGCATGAAATAAAATAGACTCAACCATCACAAATGAGAGTGTAATCTATGCCACAACATATTGAAGCAGTCATTAAAGCTAAACGACTTCCCAAAAATTGATTTGTATTATTTACTTAAATATGTTTCTTAATTATAGCACACTGTGATAGAGTGTACATATACTTTTTTGCATTATATTTCTGTATATTTGTCAGTTAAAATGTTAAAAATAATATTTTTTTTTCTTTTATGTCATAATACATTAAAGTATTATATTGTTGTTAGCATAAATCTTTTATTTGAGTTTATTATTATTTAAGAAAATGGAGTGTACAAATAATTATTTTGCCAACTGTGCATAAAATTCAACCTTTAACGAAATATATATTTGTACACTCCATTTTTATTTTAAAGCAAATTTTCCAATTTGATTTCGAAGCGTATTTCTACTTCTTTCGAAAATCCTTTTTTTAAAACAATTCTTTGAATTTTTAGCATAAATCTATTAATGTTGAATGATATTTGAAGAAAACAAAATAATTTCTATTATACTTTAAGGAAGCTAAAAGAACCTAATGTTTAATTTGATGTCTTCATTCTTTCTAATTAAATGTAGTGAATTTTGTAGCTATTTGTTCACCAAGAGAAAATTTTTACCAATAACAAAAAATGGACAAGTTGGAACAACCACAAAAAAAAAAAAGAGTGAGTGACGAATACCATTGTTTTATTCATTAAAAGATCTTATATGTATGTTTTTGAATATTTAGAAAAGGTTGATAGTATATAAAAAACGTAATACATAAAGAAAAGAACATAAAGGTGATTTTATTTTTCTTTAAAATTCATATTAAGGAGCTATTGATTAAAAAATTAAGATTTAATTTATTCATTCTCTTTTTATTTACTTTGGTTGAACTCAATGCATGCGCCGGGGTTTCCGAAATTCTAAGTGCAGCCCTGGTTTTGTCTAACAAAAGACAGTGAGAAAATTTGCAATCTGTGGTGTTTCATTTCTAAAGTGACCAAATTTTCTGGAAAATGTAACATCAAATCTGCAAGAAAGATGTTAAGATGCATGAACATAAAAAAATAATTGAGAGCCGATCTGCTTGCCAAGAATTCAATTCGTAGGTACGCTGCAAGCTACAGCTCACGAAAGCCTCAGGCAGTTCACATCTTGTCAGTTTTTTGACAAACATCAAGAGAGTTTGCCGTTCATAATGTATAGAGTCATCGGCCTTTCTCTCTGCTCGTGAGGCTCTATAGAATATTTTATCCCGTGATCTTGAAGATTCGCGGATCATTCTCTCAAATTTATCACGCTGATTTCGAAAATAATATCAACGTGCGGGGTCTTCGGCTAGAGAGTAAATGCGTAACCCCTTTATAATGTGAATCGGAGACTGGTTTGAAGACAAAAGAGAGTTTATACTTCACAACAGCTGTTCAAGTTCTATTTAGACCAAAGAATATTAAGAAGTAATTATATAAGAACATTTCAATACATTTGAGCCTTTTAAACAGCCAAATAATGTTTTTTAGCAAAAAGTAAAATAATCAATGTACTGATTTATGGTTATAAGGAGAATTTAGAAAGTTTTTTTTATTGAATAATAAAATCAATCCGAACTCCCCACTACGTTTTAAAAAAATAGTCTACATGCAATTTCTTTGAATAAAAGAATAAAAGTAGGTGATGATTGCAAATTAATTAATAAAAATAAAATTCCAACTAAAAGTAATTTTTATCAAGCAAGAGCACTCTGAGTTTTAAATAGGTATGTTATTAACTAGGTTAGAGGTTTCCTATTCTTTTTTTTTTTCAGTTCCCTTTAAATGGAATTTTGATTTTTTCCCCATATAAATATCCCATCCTACATTCAAATAAGTTTTCTTAAAATTTCTTTGGCTAGCTGAATAATCAAACAATTATCAAATTAACCTATCAATATTTATAGGCTTTTCTAACCATCATTTTGCAGTTAATTTCGGTTTTTTTTTATAGTAGCAGTTTCACATGTAAGCAAAAAAAAAATTATTTTTTTTTCTTACTTTTCTTTATATAAATGTTTTGCTTTAACTGCTACCTGAATCTAGAAAATTTTTCATTGCAATGTTTAAATTGAGCTTTTAGTATGGTACGTTGGACTAAAAAAAAACCATTATTTGTACGACATAAGCGCAGAGGAATTAAAACAATATAATAGTCCTAGTATATAAATAAATATAATTTATCTGGAGTGAAAAGGAACGTCATGTTCTGTGAAACTCCCAGAATTAATTTGAGTTTTTTTTTAATACTTTTTTATAAGAATCCAAACATTAATGGCATTTAATAGTAAAAGACATTAGAATGATGCAAATAAATCGGGACATTAATCAAGAGTTTTCGAGAAGCAGGTTACTGATCATACAAAATGCTTCATATCAGGAATAAAAAAGTTACTTGAAAGAAGTACGCAAGAACACTGACAGAAGGTACCAACTATACTCGAGTTCTATAAATTATTACAAAAGGCCACGGTAGCCTTGTGATCATGAACTTGGACTCACTACCGATGTTGTTTCCATTAAATCGGGGGTTTAAGCTCTGATGTCACTAAAGGCTCACAGTGTAGTGGTCTGCGCGTTAAATCTGGTCGAAGTCTCTCAAGTCCTCCCTTTGGCGAGGAGCGAAAGTTTGGAGAAGGAGGGGCCAGCTCAGGTAGCCTTCTAGAGGAAGGTTAAAAATTTAATTTGAACGAGGTTAAAAATTTCGAGGTCCGTCGACAATAGCCCTCGTGTTGCTTCTCAGTGCGGCGCTAATAAACAATCTCATTCCGTGTTAGAAATTTAAGTATTATATTCTATAAAAATGATTGATCATATAAACTTTTTTTATGTCAAGTAAGATCACATAACATTATTGAGAGCGTTTAGCGAGCTAACACAATTTATTCTCAACCATGCACTGGGCCCAAAATAATATTATCATGTAACATAAATTGTGGAATTTATTGAATCACTGTAATAATTACACCAATTTCTATCATCAGACAGGAGTGTATTCGGAAATGACTACCAGTAAAAAACGAATTTTTTGAAAATGGGTTTTCGTTCAAGTTTGATTTGATTTTTATTAACGTCGCACTAGAAGCAACACTAGGGCTATTGGTGACGGACCTCGCAATTTTAAACCTCGTTCAAGTGACGAGGATGACACATGAGCTAGCAACCACTCTCCTAACTTCCACACCATGCCAACGGGAGGACTTTGGGCCCAGACAAATTTAATGTGCATCAGCCCCGGCTACACGGCGGGTCTTTAGTGGCCAAGGCTCGAACCCGCGATACAACGAAAACCGCCGGCCCCACAAGTCTGAAACCATTTCCACTTTTCCATGACATTTTCTTTCAAATTTCACTCTTTGCGTAACAATTTTTTATACCTTAAATTTTAAGTGCAAAAGGGAACTTTGAGTCAAATGAAATTAATTCAATAATTAATTTTAATAATTTATTTTATTGTTGTACATTTATTAAATTTATCACCTAAAATAAATACAAATAAATTTTTTTAGCTCAAATAAGCATTGTGTGAATCAATTAAGCAACATGTAATTAAAATTAAAGCAAACGCTAAACTGTGTTATTTAATTGAATATATTTGAGCTAAATGTAATTAAAATTATTGCAAGCAATAATTTATTAAACGGCGAATTTGGTGACCATTTGGAGACTTGGCGAGAAACTTGGCGTAAAATTTAATTATTTAAATAATGAGTTTTAATCAATTAATTTTTATTGAGAAACTTAAATTATCGTATTGTCATACAAAACAAATGTGTATTGAAATTTTCAGCTCAGTCGAGTGCTTTAAGATATGAGAAAAAAAAGCTTTTTAAGTTTTGAACCAGACATACAATGTGAGTAGAAGAAAATCTATTAATAATTAGTTTTAATCAATTCATTTTTATTAATTGTAAATAAATTGTCGCATTGTTATCCAAAACAATCGTGTTTAGAAAATTTCAGCTTAACTGAGCGCTTTAAAATATGAGGAAAAAAGCTTTGTTTTGACCCAAACAAAGTTACATTGCGAGTTAAAGAAAGACCATTAAAAATGAGAGAGTATGGTAAAACCTCTTATGAAAAAAAAAAATGAAAGGCAAGCAAGACTCATCAAAATAATAAAAAAAATATGGCTATAGTTAACAGACCTTGCCTTGGGCAGGACTAGAAAATCCGAAAGCATTCAGTAAACAAAAGAAAATATCTGACAGAGAGCAATCAGGTTCGAGAATAAGATTATATTAATCCTTCGTGAACTTCAAGGCTTTTAGATATTTCATGGTCCTTTGAGCATTTTTATTTAAGAAAATACCCAGAAAAATTTAGCACAAAGATTCAACCTATTTTAATCTCTATTAGGCTTCTGAAGTTTTAGAATACTCTACCATCTACGCAACCTATTTCAAAAAATTGTAAACGGCAATAGGTTTACCTTATCTAAAAAAGAGAATGACGAGTAAAGGCTTTAATGGAACAGTGTTAAATCGATTCTTGGTATTACAATGTAGTTTTAAAAAGTTGCATAAGCAAGAATTTCTGACAAAGAATTTCAGTAACTATTTTACTGAATTTCTTATTTTTAATCACTTGTGAGATAAGACAACGGAACTGATTAAAGATCAATTTACTGTGTTATTAACATCGTACTTTGAAGCAACTTGAGGGTTATTGGGGAAGAACCTCAAAATATTGAACTTCGGTCAAGTAACGAGGATGACACTGAGCAGGCACTTCCCTGTCGAAACTTCACGGCACGCCAACGGGATGACTAGGAACCTTGACATATTTAATAAGCATCAGCCCTTCTACACGACGGATCTTCAGTGGCTTCAGGTCCATAACTCCGAAACGACGGAAACAACCCCGGCCATGAGGTCTCGACCAAGACCACTCGGCTGTCGAGATCATAATACATGAGAAGGGGACAGTATCTCAGTAGTATTCTTTAATGCAATGCTAAAGATTTCGTAATTTTTGTAATACCTCTCCATTTCGTTTTTAAAGTCCTCCAGAACACAATCAATACGATTATCGTAAATTTAACTTTCAAATCAAATCTTCGGCTTTTTCTAATAAGTCATTTTCTCAGTTTAACAATAAATGTAAAAAAAGTAAATCAAAGCCTTTGATCTATTTATTTAAATTACTTTAGAACTCCTAGTTATTGGGTTTTT
Organism: Nephila pilipes; assembly: GCA_019974015.1. Classification (NCBI taxonomy): domain Eukaryota; kingdom Metazoa; phylum Arthropoda; class Arachnida; order Araneae; family Nephilidae; genus Nephila; species Nephila pilipes. The sequence goes on along the minus strand of BMAW01098500.1, from coordinate 630,961 downwards.
TTGAAAGTTAAATAGCTTTTGTAATAAACACATTTATGTTAACGATCTGTAAGGAAAGAGGTTTACCTTTTTTGCAAAAAGGGTTGTAATAAGATAAAGCTCTCACTATTTGTCGATAAGGTTTAGTTTGGACTAATTACATTTCGCATAAGAAGTGTTAACGACATTTCAGTGAATTTTCAAGAGACCGGAGAACAAACGAGGAGACATGAGGACATATATCCATTTTTCGAAATACCAATGATATACATGTTTAATAAAATGATATCCCAATCAGTGTCTCTACCCCTGAGCCCACTATCATAACCTCATCGTCAATTACGAGTAATTTTATTCATGAGACCTTTTTCTTTGTTAAAACGTTTCACTAATTTGCATATTCCTATTAAAAGCATTTAATTTCGTGGGAATTCTTGCACTGTCCGCGAAATGAAAAGTTGTATAAAACTTTCAGTCATTCAGCTTTATTTTCACTTTACACTACAGGGTTAATGATGGTGAGTTACCTAGATGTAATTAGTTGACTTCGATATCTGAAAAACAAGTACTTACTTATACATTCTCGGCGACGAATAGTATCTTTTAAATTGGTGTAATTTGTATCTGTTTGATAATAAAATAAGATGTATTAACAATCAAAGTTTATTGATTGGAAGATTTTTGTAACTTAGACTTTTTCATCGGAGATGTAGTTATAAGAGAACTCGTGAAGAGTTTAAACTGTTCTATCTGATAACCTTATTTCAATAAATTTTGTAAAAACTACATCTTATTAACTTTGACCTTTTTTGGTCTAGATTTAACACTTTAATTTCCATTGTATTGCAGATGCTGCCTTCACTCTTGGTTTTATACGTCTGCTTGGTGTTTGGTGAGTAAACCTTTAGTCTCCATTGAAACTGATCATTTTATAAATGGGGGGGGGGTAGTTTCTTAAGTCGACCAATAAATGCAAAAGTATATCCATATTTCAAAGTGTAGCTTTAACTTGTTTCTTTTAGTTGCAAAGAGATTTCTGCACCTCTATAATTCGTCACATGTCCGTATAGCATGATTATTAACTTAATTCAAATCTAATTATCTTATTAGTTAATACCTATATATTTGTGTGTGTAACAGATAAAGTGCATCGATGGTACTCTGTACAAACAAAGTGCGTTAATTGAACAAAACTGAATTGTGTTGCCACATTCAAAATCTTGATTTAATGAAATCAATCTGTTTCATTTTAAGTTGAATTTCACACTTGTCCATTAATGCTTAATTCAAAAATACTAAATTATTAGTCTAAATTGGATGCCTGTCGATATATTCGAACTCTCTTAATGAATTGAAACATCACTAAGATTTTCCTATCTTATAAAACTTCACGATTGTTTTTTTGTTCCGAATTTCATTAAATCTCTAGGTACTTTGAAATGCTTCGGTATTGCCTGACTTGGGCTCTTGAGCTATAAACCCACATTCCCGCGTTTTGAAATGCTTTAATATATTGATTGACAAGAAGAAATGCTTTAATATATTTGAAATGCTTTAATATATTTTATCGTCCTCTGACAAGCATCTAACTTCTCGCACACGTGTAGTCCTCTGGGGTCTGCCTTTAGCTAGGTATGGGATAATTCCCAAGGTAATATTAGTCCTGTTATTTTCCTATAGGGTTTGTCCTTGAACACAGGTGAGGCATGGGTTCGAAATACACTGGTGATCCTTCTTGTCAATCATTTAAAACCTTCCTCTTTCCCCAAGAATCTGAATCGGTTACAGCTATCGCACTATTTCAGTACAGCTATCCCTGGCTCTTGCATCATTACAATTTGCAATCACTTACACCACGTCTTAAATCCAAACCCATTTGCTTTGATTCAATTGTAGGTCACGGTAGCCTAGTGGCCGGCCGTTTTCTTTCAGTCGCGGGTTCGAGCCTTGGCCGCTAAGGACTCGCCGTGTAGCCGGGGCTGATGCACGTTAAATCTGTCGGGAGGGAGGGGCAAAGTCCTCCCTTTTGAGTGGTGTGGTAGTTGGGAGAGGGGATGTAGGCTCGGGTGTCGTCCTCGTCCCTTGGCCGAGATTCAAAATTACGAGGTCCGTCGCCAATAGCCTTTGTTGCTCCTAGTGCGACGTTAATTCAACCAAACAATTGCATATCACAAGTGTTAACGACATTTCGGTGAATTTTCAAGAGACCAGAGGACATGTATCCATTTTTCAAAATACCAATGATATACATGTCCGTAGCCAATAGCCCTCGTGTTGCTTCTAGTGCGACGTCAATAAAATCAATATTGTTCTATATATAATCTTCCAAAAGGTAATGCTTCATATTATGTTCTTTTCAGGGGCATCCACGCCTCTATCGGAAGAGAAATCGGAAGATGAGGGCACTTTAATTTCTTCGCTTGACGAGAATGACTTCGTGTTCACGAAATTCATATTCGATGACCCAAATCCATACCCTCCTTATCCTCACAGCATTTATCCTTTATTTCGAATTCTCTTCTTCCATGTTGCGAAGTCTGAAGAAAGAATAGCCTCTCTGTTACGCTCGCTGTTGTCGAAATTCGGAGATGCCGAATTTTTGAATGCCATCCATGCTATCGTAACGCGGAAATTCATCAATGGGGACTACTACCCTTACACTCCTGATTTCTTTGATCCCGAAGTTAAAGTGCAAGAATTCAATAGACCTATTGATCATTTGGAGTGGAACACTAACCAAAATTATGTAGATCCGATGGCAGAAGACTCTTTCGTTCAACGTACAGGGTTTGCGCCTGATGAGACTTGTAACGAAGATAGTGGCAAGACTCTGTTGAAAGTTGACTCTATCAGAGGTGTGCCAGGGAAAGACTTCCCTGATTATTACGATATTCCTACCACTTCTTTCAGCTGTGCGGACAAGCCCATTTCAGGACTTTATGCTGACATGGAAACTGGATGTCAAGTAAGTTTTTAATTTGATTATATATATTCCTGAAGTGGAATTTAAGTCAAGGCTTTTTTCAACACTATAGATTAAAATTTAGGTCGGCTTAAACATTGAAATAACAGACGGTTTTGCCCACAAATGACATCCTCTAGGTGTAGTATCAAATCGTTAAAACTCTGACAGTTCCCCGTGCCTTTGTGCGAACTGGCGTCCGGCGTTGTGTCATTGAGTCGTAGATTCGAGTCCTGAAGTCTCGGGTAACTCACCCAGACATACCTAGAGATCCTTCCCTTTTCGATCCTTGTCAACCAATTCCATAACCTTAGCTTACCGCGCGTCTAGATCTCAACTTTACGCTTTACAACCTTTACATTCGCTCGCTTTGTCTGGCGTAGCATAGCCACATCTGGTTCTTGCACTATACACGAGGCACCTTAATGATCTTTTTCTTTCCCATGGGGTTTACTGTCTTTGGTAAACACGGGGGACGCACACCCGGGATACCCTAGCGATCCTTCTCTATATTCGACCCTCCTTCTTGTCAACCACTTATCTATTTTTCAACTTCACGTCTAGACCACAGTTTAATCTTGTTTGGAGCAGCATAGCCATATCTGGCTCTTGCGCCAATAAACTACATTCACTAACTCACTAACTCTTGCACTATACAAGATGTTATCGCTCACTCTAGAGTCCTGATGATGGTTCTGATGCTACTAAAGATCACTCGTATCCTGGGGCTGATACACCTTAAATTTGTTAAGGCCCAAATATTTCCGCAAGTATGGTGGGAAGTTTGGAGAGGGAAAATCTAGCTCGGGTGTCATTCTCGTCTCTTAACTGAGGCTCGATTACAAATCGGTCAGCCACAGATTTTGTATCAAAGTGTGACGTTAATAAGCAATCGACCACACTAAGACATCTAAACAAGCAGTTCTATGGTACAAGGCGTAGTGTCGTCACCATGCCTTTCGAAATCTACGGTAGAAATGACTATGTAACTGAACTCGCGATTTATGCTTTCCTATTACAGCACCATCTAGCTGCTCACTGCTTGTTCTCGACCTAAGCATTGTACGGTGAAAATTCTTGTTTTCTATCTTGCCTTAAATTTTTGCCCTTGGGTTTCGAAATGCCCTGTATAGATCTAAATCGGTAGTGTTTAATTCCATTTTTAAAACATTAATCCCTCGTTTATCCAGTTAATTAAGTTACCATCTTTATTGTTAACAAGTCCTAGTTTAATTATAAATGGCTGTATTTAATTAAGATTACCACTGTATTTAAATGTCTACCCCTTGGATTCATTGTACAATACTCGGAATAAGCATGGGGGGGGGGGGGCCAAGCATTGAGTATTAAGTAAAATGACAAGAAAAACGGAATAATTCACCCTCGTAATCGGACCATAGTTCGTTATTAAAGTCGGTTGATAATGTGTCGTTGCATGGTTTTAACGAGATTTTGATTTCTAACAGTTTCTCCCTCTAAGAATTTACACTTCATTTTTTCGTAGAGTCGTGCGTTCGAGCTCTGATGCCACTAAAGACTCGCCGTGTAGCAGGACTGAGGCACGTTAAGTTTGGTTGTGGTCTCGAGTCTTCCCTTTATCATTAAGTTTGGTGAGAGGGTCCAGTAGCATTGTCTGGTATTGTCATGACAGAGGCTCAAATTTAGGAGGGCGGTGGGGCCACGGTAGCCTAGTGGTCAAGGTCGTGGACTAGCGGTGGGCGGTTTTCGTTCAGTCGCGGGTTCGATCCTTGGCCGCCAAAGACCCGCCGTGTAGCCGGGGGTGATGCACGTTAAATCTGTTCGGGGCCCAAAGTCCTCCCGTTGGCGTGGTGTGGATGTTAGGAGAGGGGATGCCAGCTCAAGTGTCGTCCTCGTCACTTGACCGTGGTTCAAAATTACGAGGTCCGTCGCCAATAGCCCTCGTGATGCTTCTAGTGCGACGTTAATAAAAACTAAACTTAGGAGGGCGGTTTGTAGCTCTAAACCCCTTTTGGCATTCTGTCAATAGCCCTCGTTTTGCTTCTCAGTGCGACGTTAATAAGCAATTGATTACCACTTTTGTCCGAAAAATCTAATGGATTTATTAGTATTGTAAAACTGGGTTCGATGAGTCGGAAACATCGGTAACTTTTCTTTTGTGAAGCTGCAGTATTGTCTGGTATTCTAAACAACTCTTCCTTTAGATCGACTGCAAAATAGTCGTATTCATAATTCTAGAATGCTTTGTGAATGCTACCAGACTTACTTGGAACGTTAATTTCTTAAGATTTCTTGGGAGCTTCAATAGTCCATAGTTTGCTTCTCGGTATGACGTTAATAAAAATAATACAATCATTTGATGTTTATATCCATTTATTACAGGTAAAGTCCACGGTATCAATTTGGTATATATATCCACAGTATTTGGGGCTTGATATTTCTAAAATAACTAATGATTAAGTCCATTTTTTTCAGGTGTTTCACGCTTGTTGGCCCAACCACAAAGAAAGTTTCTTGTGCCCAATCGGAACAATATTCAATCAAGCAATCTCTTCTTGCGACTACTGGTACTGTTTTAATTGCTCGCTCGCTCCACTATACTTAAACTCTAATGAATGGAGTCCAAAAGATGAAGTACTGCTTGAAAGTATCAAATCTCTGATGAAATTTCGAAAGGACATTCCTCCACATCCTGAACATTTTCCCATGAATTCTGCTTCTACTTATGAAGCCACTATATCTCCATCCAAAACTGCTACTCACTCGGATGAGTCTAAATATGTCCCATCGCCAGACGAGAATCGCACAAATGAGGTATGGGTGCCTACAATAAAATTTTTGCCTTTAAAATCTAAACTAACTATAGATTCGGAGTCGAGTAAATTTGTTGATCACGAAACTCTAAGTATTCGACCTTCTTCACTATTGGTTCCAGCTCTTGAAACACCCCTCAAACCTTCGCTAGTCAACAAGAAGGAACTTAAGAAGTCTGTTTTGGAAATACTTCAAGAAATTCTAAAAGCTACAGAAAGTGTATCAAAAGAAACCCAAAAATTCCTCGCTCGATTGGAAATCGATAAATCGAAAGAATTTCAGAAATCTGTGAATGACGAAATTATTAATAGCAAGATTAACAGGCCTCATGAGTTTGTAACAATCAAGGCTATAAAGAAATTTGCAAAAATATGGCCAGAACGCTTTCCCAATTTATCTTTAAGAGATGAATTCAAAAATTTCCCCGAAATTGATGCAAGTGTTATCGTAAAATCAGTATTTGACGAAGAACTTATTCCTCGTAAAAAGGAGAAGACTTTGCCAATCGTTGAGCCAAGTAAGCCTTTGAAACCAAGCGAACCACTTTCTAAGTACAAAGTAATTAATTCGAAATCTTTGGACGAAGATATAGTTGGTTGATCATTAAAGAATTGAAATTATGAATTGAGTACTAAAACTTGACAGTGTTCCTGATTTCAAGTTTAATTTATAATTAGATTGAAGTGCAAGCAATGAATCATTTGATCTTGTATGTAAATAAATTATTTATTCAACTTGTTTCTGATCTTTGCATATACACACAATTACTAAAATTCTGCACATCGTTATGTTGCGATTAATTTTGACGCTAGCTAAGTATAATGCGAAACTATTGCCGTAGTACTTAAATATCAGTTTTCCAAAATGAATCCGTTCACTATTTAAGACTACTTCGCTTACAAAAAGGAATAATTTATTAAATCATTCGACTCTAATCTGATTATGAATCGGTGGACTCCCTTGTCATTTGAAATTAACGCTAATATTCCAATTAAGTTTTCGCTGTATAAATCGAGCATTAAAAAAAAAAAAAAAAAAAAAACTTAATTTCTATCCAGAAAAGTGAATTTAAAAAGTTTTACTAATTTTGTAGATTTACTCTGTAGTTGTGGCAGCGGTAGCCTCGTGGTTATAGTTGCGGTCTCGCGGACGGTATTTTCATCAAACCGTGGGTTCCATTTATGATCCACGGTGTAGCGAAGCTGATGCGCGTTAAATCTAGTCGAAGTTAGACTTAATCCCTTTAGCGTGGCGGGGAAGTTTGGAGAGAAGCACCAACTTGGTTGACCTCGTCACTTGACCGATACTCAACTTCGTGGTCTGTCACCAATGCCCTCGTATTGGGGATGACGCACCCTGGGTGGCAGCGGCAGCCTAGTGCTCATGGCTTCGGAATCGTGGCAGCGGTTTGCGTTCAGTCGCGGGTTCGATCCTTGGTCACTAAAGACCCGCCATGTAGCCGGGGCTGATGCACGTTAAATCTGTCGGAGCCCAAAGTCTTCCCATTGGAGTGGCGGGGAAGTTAGGAGAGGGGGTGCCAACTCGGGAGTCGTCCTCGTCACTTGACCGTGGTTCAGGATTACAAGGTCCGTCGCCAATATCTCCAGTGTTACTTCTAGTGCAACGTTAACAAAGAAACTAAACGACGCACCCCGGGATACCCTAGCGATCCTTCTCTATTTTTGACATGGGGTTTACTGTTTTTGGTAAACACGGGTGACGCACTCCCGGGATACCCTAGCGATCCTTCTCTATTTTCGACTCTCCTTCTTGTCAATCACTTATCTTTTTTTTCAACTTCACGTCTAGACCACAGTTTAATCTTGTTTGGCACAGCATAGCCATATCTGGCTCTTGCGCCAATAAACCTTACATTCACTCACTCATTCTCTATTTTTGACCTTCCTTGTAAACAATTATTCTCTCTGCAATTTTTCAAACGTCTAGATTACGGCTTCATCTTATTTTGGCAAAGCGGGGGGGGGAAGAGACATTGGGCTCTTGTGCTATTAAAATACTATCACTCCTCACTTTTTCAAACTTCTAAATGACAGATTCGCCTTGTTCGACGCAGCATGTCCACATCGGCTTTTGTGCCATTGAAATACTGTCACTCATCTTTTTCCAAACATCTAGATGATAGCTGTATCTTGTTTGGAGCATCATAGTCACATTTAATTCTTGCGCCATCAAACTCTACCATCACATATCTCCCTCATATTTCTTCTCGGTTTGACGTTAACAATCGATTCTCTACTTCTGAAAGGGTAGTTAAATGAGAATTAAAGAAAAACCCCAAGTCTTAATATGGAAATGACACGTGATATATGGAAGTCGGGAGCGTGAAATATCAGCTTGGATGTCATCCTCGATGTTTCATAAATGCTCAAAATTACGATGTCACTGCCAATAGACCTAGTATAGTATTTTAAAGAAGTTTCTTCAAACTAAATCTGATTATGGTTTGAAATTTTAAAGTCTATCGCGAAGTCGATTTCTATAATATATATTGGGGAAAGGGATGATCTGATTAAAGCACTTAGCTAGTTTCTTAATCTCTTATGATATATTAAAAGTTTGGGTGGGGACTGCAACAACAGAGTGGTCTCTGCAATGAATTCGTGGCTGGCAAAGTTTCATTCGAATCGAATGTTCGAGCCATGTTTTCGTCGAGAACTAGTCGTGTAGTAGAGCTCAAAAGCCTCCTCTTGGCGCGGCGTGGATGTGGGAAGGAAGGTATCTGTTCAGAGATCAACCGACAGAATTAAAATTACGACGATATTGGTTGTGGATAGTGGACATCTTGAGTTCGACAAAAATAGGCCTTTGGAAGAGGGATAATAGCATTTATTGCTTCACATTCCTCGTTACTCAAGCTGGCGAAGTATTTTTGAATTCATAAAATTGGTGTTGGTAAATTAAACTTTTATATCCTAATTGGCTCAGAATTTTATTGGTTGTTGAATAATATAACATAAATGGCGCTAATTCATTGATATTTAACAATATGCTCAACTCTACAGTCTTTTCGGAGTCAGTTTATTGAGGGAATATTGTTTATTCTATTAGATGTAAATAAAGAATTGCTAAACAGAATTTAAATTTAAAAGAATTTTTTAAATTGTACCAAAAACTATGGGATATGGTGGTGTGTTAAGCTTTTTTAAGGAAACTAGATTTTTCCTCAAAAAAATTATGCACTTAAATTTCAAATCCGTCAATGAAAATCATGTTATACAATTTATTGGGTGACTACAAAGGTCAAACGGTCATGGTGACGAGTTCGCTGGTGGTGGTTTTCTTCAAGTCGTGGGTTTGAGCGTTGATGCTATTAAAGAATCGCAGTATAACGCGGTTAATACACGTAAGTCTGTCGAGACTCAATGTCCTCTGTGACGTCAGGGATCGTATGTTTACTTTGTCGATACTTTATTCTTGGAATGTATATACTCTGTACTTGATTGACGTCATTTCTCTTGTAACAGCGGAAGTTGATATGCTGCCCGCCCAGACAGTTTCGCAGACGAGACATTGTCCTTGGCGAGAGCAGAGGTCTGCAAGATGAATTCTAGTGTATTTGTATGAGTGTGATACGAGATTGTTAATAAATGATTTTGGATTTAAAATGTATGCCTCGAAATATATTTGTCACTACGCCACACCTCCTAACCTTAGTGATAACAGGATGTGAAAGAATAGTCCCATTGTAACTCATGCATGTCGTAAGAGGTGATTAAAATGGGTACCCAGCGTCTGAGGGTATAGACGGACACTTTACCACTGGGGATTATATCAAGGGACTTCAAGGACTTGCCTTCTATAGGTAAGTACGGGCATCATAACTCCGAGATACCCTAGTGATCTTTTTCTTTCTTATGGAGTTTACTGTCTTTGGTAAACACGGGTGAAGCGCCCCTGGGTTACCCTAGCGATCCTTCTCTATTTTCGACTCCTTGTTAGCCAATTGTCTTTTTTCAATTTCTTAAGACCATAGTTATATCTTGTTTGGAGCAGCATATCCATATCTGGCTCTTGCGCCATTAAACTTTCATTCAATTACTCACTCACTAGTTGTGCTCATGGTAGATGGACAGTTAAGGTTACGAACTCATGGTTGACGATGTGCAAGTCGAGTCGCCTATATTTAAGTCCTGGTATTATTGAAGACATATCATGTATCAGTTGATACACGTTAAATCTTTTGAGCCTTCAAGTCCTCACGTTGGCGGGGTGTCATATCAGACGTCGTCCTCGTCAGTCGCCCAAATATTGCTTTTTGGTGCTGGGAAGGGGGCTCCCGCGTGTCCTTCCTGCCATGTTCCTTGCACTATTCATCACATTTTAATTGACTGTCCGGTCTTTCATCCTCAGCGTCGTGTTATCTTTAATTCGTCATTTTTGAACCTATCTAACTTGGTGGGGGGAAACTCTCACCGTAACTCATTTGCTTATTAAAAACAAATTGTTCTTTTACACGATATCGGAAGTTTTAATCTTTCACCTTTTTAATCACATGGTATATATTCCATATTCTTAAATTCATATAGTTTTAATCATTTAAACAAATCTTCGAAGCAGCATTGCCAGCTTAGGCTCTTGCGTCATTAAATTCAATATTCACTCACTCACTGCTTTTTAGTGCTACGTTAATAAGCAATCAGTTAATCAAAACTGATACAAAGCAGATTAATTTGCTGGTATCTTTGTGACGGCGAACCATTCCTAGTCGCCTCTTGTGTCATAGCTAAATTCAAGTACTAACGCTAAAAGTCAATAAAGCGTTCAATAAGACATCACACAGGTTTCAACACTAAGTTTATTGACAAACTGCTAGTATAACGACAAATATAACAGGCTCTCTCCAAATAACGCCCTAAATATATAAACTTGATCTACCAATAACAAACTCTTACCACTAATATCAAGCTGAGGCTGTCTTGACTTCTAACTTTCATTAAGCAGCCGATAACTTGTAATAATTCTCGGCCCCGACTTCGACTCTGGAACAATTGCCAAACGCTAGAACCACTCGACCTCTTTCGTGTGTCTCAAGTCTAATTTATATAATTCCTATCTCACTCGTTTCTCTTTATTTCTACTTGCTTGTAATTAGAATATTCACATTTCATTTTTGGTTGGGCAAAGGTTGTTTAGCAAAAGCAACCAATCTTAATCAAAAGTCCCCAAGGTTAGTGAATCCAACAGAAAATTACGAATATCTCAACGTCACATCTTTAAGATCCTGAAACTCGCCCACTCTCCTTCCTCAACAGTAAGCCAGGGCCCATCATACTGATTAATATTATGATTCTTTAAAATAAATATTCCTGATATTTTCACTTTCTTTTTCAATAACACTTTGGAAAATATTGACAATACTGCAGTGCAAACTACTTATAAATATACACTAAAACCAACTTTTAATAAAACAAGGAATCCTTTAATTAGAGTTAAAATTATTAAAAATAATCTTTATTTATTTAATTTGATTACATTTTAATTTTGTCTGGGAGCAGCTTCTAAGCTGCTTCCAGACGAAATACGCCTATCTAATTTTTTCATTTAATTTTGAAAAGTAAATTTACACTCGTTTCTTCTAAATTGTTTACTCTTCTTGCGCATTATATTATGTTTCCTGTTACGCGATGTCATCAACACAAGAAGATGAAAATCTATATATACTAGATGATACTACAATTTTCCACGTCAGTCCTTCGTGTGACATTGTGCGAAAATATATATATTATGAGATATTTAAGAGATAAGCAGACATTCGGGCCACCAATTCTTTTTAATAACTTGGTACCTTGATAGAGAATTGTAATTATAGTAGTAAGAACTGAAAATAAAATGGTGATTGTCTTGTTAATACAAGAAAGGTTCCACGTTAAAAATGTATTCCTCTATTAAATATACTTCTAAATTTTCGCTTCATTTACTGATCGGAATGATATTTCCAGTCTTTAGATCTTTTCCATTGGGTTCCGTATTTAGACAGCACGTACATGAAACATTAAAAAACTTTACCTTCTGATAAAATGCATTAAAAATTATAAAATTTGTCTCATTGGTTTTTTTTTCTACATATTAATTCACTAGACCGATTTGTTTATTTTATATAATCCTTTATTCAAAGCAATATTTCTATAATTTGGGCATAAAAATACAAAAGAGGAAATATTCACTGAAAATTTGTTATATTATGTTTATTTTCAATTGTTATACATAAAAGTTAAGTTTAGTTTTATTAACGTCGCACTAGAAGCTACATGAGGGCTATTAACGACGGACCTCGTAATTTTGAACCTCGGTCAAATGATGAGGATGACACTTGAGCTGGCACCCCCTCTTCTAACTTCCAAACCACGCCAATGGGAGGACTTTGTGTTCCGACAGATTTAACATGCATTAACTCCGGCTACACGGCATGTCTTCAGTGACCAAATATCAAACCCGCGGCTGAACTAAAACCGCCGGCCATGAATCCGAAACCATGACCACTAGGCTACCACGGCCACACGCTAGTCACAGCGACAGCGGGCTCATAGTCGACGATGCTTGGTCCAGCCACGTGCTTTAGTCCTTTTCCTACAAAAGATTGATGCATGTTAACTGTGTTGGAGCTCAATATCCTCAAATTGCCCAGTGAGTGTTTATTGACGTCGCACTAATAAGCAACACGTGGGATATTGGTGAGGGGCCTCTTATTTTTAACCTCGGTCAAGTGACAAGGATGACACCTGAGCTGGAACTTCTCTTTCCAAACTTTCATATGGTGCCAAAGGGGGGGGGGCGTTAGAACTTAACAGATTTAATGCGTATCAGCCCTGTTACACAGCGAGTGTTTAGCGGCATTAGGATTTGAATCCACGACTCCACAAAAAATACCCCGGTAGCTCGACCATTACTACTAGGCTTCCGCAATCATCCTTTTACTATTTCTTCCAGAACCGCGCCAACTAATCGGAAGGCTCTTTGATTTGGCGAGGATGCGCACAATGGGGCTCCAATTGTGATGTCGAACTTGTCACCCCATCTTTGCAGGGGTTAGCGGACTTTATTGTCTGAAAGGAATGGACAACCGGAGGCATTCATACCAAAAGAAAAAGAAAGTTTTTTGATAACGCAAATATCCTATGCTACTAAAAGGCTTTTGATTGATTGTTCATGAGCGTCGCTATTAGAAGCAACACGAGGGCTACGGATCTCGTAATTTTGAATCTCGGTCACGTATCGAGGACGACACCAGAGCTGGTACTTCTCTATCTAAACTTCCATATACCGCCAAAGGGAAGATTTGGAGTCTCAACAGATTCAACTTGCATCAGCCTTAGCCAACTGCTCAAGTATATTCATTATTTGTGATAAGAAACAATACATACCATTTTCGTCTACAAATTTACTAACATTTTAAGTTCTAGCAGTTCAAAAGAGATTTCTAAATATTAATAAATTCACAGGAAAGGTAGCTTTGTGTTGCTTTAATTGTTAATTTTTCAATAATTATTTAGCGTTAAGATGAAAACAGGAAATGTAAAAAATATTTCACTGACATTTGAAATTGTGTTATTAATAATTTGAGAAAATGGAATCTCAAAGTAACGTTGCTCAAACATTTGAACTTTTCCATCAAATAGTAAATGTTTGGAACAGCAATTTTAAGCACCAATGTGATTTTTCTTGTAATCCAAGATGTGGCCCAGCTAAAAAACTTCAAACTAAATTAATAATATGATTTTTTTTTTTTTAAAAAAAAAAGCTTCGGTGATGGATTCTTGTAAAACTATAAATAAAATAGCGTATGAAAGTAATCAACCAAAAATTTTAATTTATTTCTCTTGTAAAACGTTTTTAAAAAGGATGGTGTCTTGGTTGCTCTCGCAGCAAACCTTCTGTAATTTACAAAAAACAAGAAGATCTAAACAAAGTTTGCTGAAATTTATTTAAAATGGTTGAAATAGAAATAAACGGCTTTTTTTCAGCGATGGAAGGAAGTATGACTTATTTTCATCAAATGGTATTAGATACATATGTCATCCGAAAAATAAAGGAAACGATCTATAATATTTTGTTTCTGGGACTTGTTATGGAGTGGAAGTGTTTTTTCCTCAATGACGCTGGACCGTCGTGCTGAATAGATCACTATAGATAGAAGTTTTGTGAAAAATACACAGAAAAAAAAAACATGGAGCCTTAAGCTGTAAAGAATATACCGAAAAACTGAGATTTCTAGAATGACAAAGACAAAAAAGTATACATATCGAGTAATTGCTAACCTATTAAATCATTCAGATTATGTGTCATAAATGTGGGGACTGTTTACCACCTTTAAATTATTTTTATAACTTTTTTTTAAAAAAATTAAGTTTCGATATAATAAGTATTTAAATTTACAGAGCAATGTACAATGGAATGATATTAACCCCCTTCTCGTTCAGTAGCCTCGAACGGGCCCCTTTTACCTGTTTTGCTTCTTCGGTTATCGGCCTACATCTGCTTGTGTTCTTTTCGGTCTTACTGCCTACGTTCAGGTTAAGGGGAGTATCTTCCCGCTCTTTTTCGATTGTTGTTTTGTCTTCTGAATGGGGAAAAGGGTGGTTTCTGTAGCAACGCTCTGGCTAGAGTGAGTGATTGAAAGTAGTTTTATAGCGTAAGAGTCGAATTTGGCTGTGCTGCACCAAACTGTGATCTAGATTCATGAAATAGGGAAGAAAAAAGGAAAATTGGTAGACAAAGGGGGAGGGTCAAAAATTGAGAAGGATCACTAAGGTATCCCTGGGGTGCGTCACCCGTGTTGACCAAAGACAGTAAACCCCTTTATAAAAAATCATTAGGATGATTCACTTTCCTGCCTGAAGAATGTAAGCCGAGAGAAATGCTTAGGATAGAGGATGGGGGAGACAGTCATCACTCACATAAATTATGAAAAAACGTTAAGCTGTCCAATTTTTGGGTTCAGCAAAAAGTACAGAAAAACAAAGAGTTCGATATCAAAAGAGTACAAATTAATGAGTAACTTAAAAGGTTTATGAAGCAAGATCTATGCCAAACATTCGTTCACACTATATTCTAGACCAGGCCTGTCTAACCCAAAAGATTTTGTGGGCCGCTTTGGAAACACATTTTATTCCGGAGGTTCATATAAACGGCTCAAAACGATTAAAGGATATTGAGATTTTGGGGGATTAAACGGCTGGTGAATTGTTTATATGATTGATACATGATCGACCGACGTGGTAGGCTATATAAGAAAAAAAAAATCAAGCATGTTTAGCAGAAAAAAATGCATTTTACTTAGCATTTGGACACAAAAGGAAAAAAACACAATTTGTGCATTCGAGAAAAAACGAAAAAAAAAAGGGTATTTACTTGAAAGAAAAAAGTTTTTAGTAGGGGGTATGGTTTCTCTGGACGGCCAGCAACGCTGAACACCTTTGAGGTATGGAGTCAATGAGGCTATTTATGAGGAGCTGGGGTATTCCATCCCTCTCCTCCAGAAGAGCTTTTTCCAGTTCTTAGAGAGTCCGTGGGGATGATAAGGCGGCCAGCAACTCGTCGGCCTAGAATGTCCCAAACGTGTTCTATTGGGTTCATGTCCGGAGAACATGCTGGCCATTCCATTCGTACGATTTCCTCCTCGAAAAGGAAATCACCCACTAAGTTGGCACGATGTGGCCTGCAATTGTCGTCCATTAAGATGCAGTCATCTCCAATTGCTGCAGCGTAAGGGACTACAATAGGTTTTAAGATCTCATCCCTATATCGGCGACCGGTCAGAGCTCCATTTCGAATGATGTAGAGATCGATGCGCCCATCAATGGAGATGCCAGCATATACCATCACTCCACCTCCGCGAAATCTGAAACTTCCAAGCACGAACGCAGGATTGTTTCTAGTGCTACGTTCCCTCTAGATAAAAATACGCATATGATCAGGATGAATAGAAACGGGATTCGTCAGAGAAAAGAACATTGCGCCATTCATTTCTTCTTCAGTTCACATGCTCGGTTGCCCACTCCCTACGGGCGAAAAGGTGCCTTGCTCTTAGTTTATCACATACCATTGGTCAGAGAACATACAGTCCTACAGCGTGGAGCCGGTTTCGGACAGTTTCAGTCGAAATTGTGGTGCCAGTAGCGAGCGAAGGTGTTGCTAAAGAGTGGCATTCATATTTCGGTGTCTCCGAACCGAACGTTAGTGTTAAATATCTACGTTAGAAAGTTAGTGTCAAATAGAACGAATCTATAGAATGAATCTATAGAACGATAGTGTTAAATATCTATCTTCATTGGGCGTTGTTGCACGTCTTCGACCTTGCCCTGGTCTTCGGCCTGCACTTCCAGTCTCTAAGAAATGGTTCCAGATTCTGAAAATCACACTTTGTGCACCTCCAGTAGCTTCTGCTACTTCGACTTGTGTTTGGTCCCCCTTTAACCATCCAACAATTCTCCAGGCTTCTGAATCGGTTAAATGTCTTCATTGAGACATCGCAATAATCGAAACAACACACTTATTGAATGTCGATCATTCTTTTCCGCTTTGTTTTTCGTTAAGTTGAAAGGCAAATTTCATTCGCTGCCACTAAAGCGTCGTTTGTGACGTCAGACTCAAAATTTGCATACTCTGAAGTTTGAAAATGAGAAAAATTTGCATTTGTGACTCTCTTCTTCTATCTTCTGCAAAAAAAAATTCGCTTATATCGTTATTTTATATAAGACTTAAAATATCCTGGAATTGTTTTGAGGTGTGTATGTTCACGCGCAAGTGATGAATTCGATACCGATTCAAATTCTCACGTTAAACCTAATACGACTGTCACCTTTCGAGTCGTAGGAAGCGACTAATCCTCTCGAACCTCATTAGATAAATCAAGAATATTCTGCTATAAATTATGGGAAATTCCATTTTATTGAATTAAATATATTTACACAAAATAGTATTTAAAGAACTATCCCGCAATTACAACATAACGCTGGAGCAAAATTATTAGCGATCAAAAGACACCGAACAGTCGGTATGCCTGGAACAATACGCTTCTACGTAAAAATATATTAGAATTGTTGCAGACAGACTGGCTGCTGCCATGCCGCATGTTCTGCGTGTCTCATTCCCTCCCTACGTCTAGTAATGTACACCCGCGCTCTTCGATAAATTTGCCAGTTAGTTATACATTGTGTATTGCCCAATTGCACTAGATGGCCGATGCTCTTTTTAAAATGAGCTTTGTAATTGTTTCCGAAATAGATTAAAGAACAATTGCGATAAAAGGCGAGTCAGGTAGTTGAGATGTTCCTATAGTAGTTTGGTATGATACGAATGACTTATGGTGGAATGTTCTTTAGAGCTTTTATGTAAATAAAAGTTTAAATCTATATTAAGAATACACAGCTCCGTGAGTCGCAAGTTGGCCAGGCCTACTCTACACAGAAAAAAAGATGTAAAAATTTAAAACCATTTTGACAAGGATGGTCGAAAATAATGAAGGATCATTAGGGCATCCAGGAGACGCATCACTCATACGAGATAATAATCAAAGCTAATTGTTTAGCATAATTATTTATTAACAATTTTTTAATATTAGTTTAATAGGATTTGGTTTTATTAATGTCGCAGTAGAAGCAACAAGGCACTATTGGCGACGGACTCGTAATTTTGAACCTCTGTCAAGTGACGAGGACGACATTCGAGCTAGCACTACCCTCTCCTAATTTCCACTCCACGCCAATGAGAGGACTTTGGGCCCTGACAGATTTAACGTGCACCAGCTACACGGTGGACCTTGGATGACATCAAGCCTCGAACCCGCGACTATACGAAAACCGCCAACCGCGAGTCAGCGGCCATGACCACTAGGCTATCGCGGCTGCAAAAGAGGGTCGGAAATAAAGACGAGTCGCTAGGGAATCCCAATTAGGATTATTAACTTTGCAGTTAGAAGCAACACGAGGGCTGTGAGTGAATGAATGCAAAGTTTATTGGCGCAAGAGGCAGATATGGCTATGCTGCGCCAAACAGGATTTAACTGTGGTCTAGACGTGAAGATATTAAAAAGAAAAAAAAATTGAGAAGGATCGCTAGGGTATCCCGGGGGTGCGTCACTCGTGTTTACCAAAGACTGTAAACCCCATGAGAAAGAAAGATCACTGGGGAGCCTCGGGGTCATGATGTCCATACTTACCTAAAGAAGGCAAGTCCCCGAGGTCCGGGTCGCAACACGAGGGTTACTGGCGCCGAACGTCTTTTACGAGTTCCCAGTTTAGTAACTTTGATTTGTAGATAATTACGAAATAAGTATTTAAGAAATTCTGATCATCAGTTCATTCTTACAAAATTTATGTGCATTGATAAATTATGCAATCTTGAAATTTTGTTCAGTATTTCTGTCTAAATTTGTTCAAGATTTTGCGTGTCCGAGACAAATTAGAGATTGCCTGATTAAAGAAAAATTTAACATTGCTAGAAAAATACACATCATAAATTTGATAACCGTAAAATTCTAAATTTGTGGCAAGTTTACGAGTTACTATTGAAATTTAGACAGATCCTCAAATAATTACGTGTTTGAAATAAACGGTGCAAGAAAATTGCATGAAAAATAATTGCTTATAAAATTTTTAATATCCTCGATTTCTCCATTTTAAAATTTCAATAACCGTGGTTTATATGGCGCAAGAGCCAAAGCAGGCTATGCTGCGCCATGAGAATATCAATGACATCGACCAATAATTAATCGAATTAGATATATGTAGATCTGCAACTTTGAAAAACATTGGTAGATACAAAGCAAATTGAAAACCTCATTGGAGTTTGGTTTAGTTTTTATTAACGTCGCACTAGAAGCAACACGAGGGCTATTGGCGACGGACCAGTAATTTTGAACCACGGTCAAGTGACGAGGACGACACCTGAGCTGGCACCCCCCTCTCCTAACATCCACACCACGCCAACGGGAGGACTTTGGACCCCGAACAGATTTAACGTGCATCAGCCCCGGCTACACGGCGGGTCTTTGGCGGCCAAGGATCGAACCCGCGACTGAACGATAACCGCCAGCCGCTAGTCCACGACCTTGACCACTAGGCTACCGCGGCCCAAAACCTCATTGGAATAATATTTAATTTGTAATACAAAGGAATTTTAATACAGAGTACCCATGCTACAGAAGATTTTTTTAAAATTAGAAATACAATAATTCACCTAAATTAAATCTGCGAATTTTGACCTTTTCCCAAAATATATTAAAGCAGCTTTTTAACGAGTAATGTTTCACAAAAATGTTGAAGGGGTGCATATAAATTGGGTTAATAAGACTATTTTAATGAGCTGCAGATCCTCCATGAGGGTTGAAATAGAAAGGAATATATGCACAGATAATTTATAAAGATATGAGAGCTCAAATATAAATTGGGCGATAGGTGTACTGTGAGACTTTGAAGATATAGAATATCATTTACGGACTAGACGATTCGAGTGTTTATGCAGCAAATTTCCCCCTAATTTGTAAAGATACCCATTTTTGTATGGTTACAACAAGTCAATCATTCCTCGATGTTGGACACCTAAAAGAATTCGAGAATTTGGATGGGAAATAAAATTCTATTACGAATAAATTCAATGAAATGCGAGCGATATTTAATAGTACAAAAGCCAGGTACAACTATGCTGCTCCAAACAAAGTGAAAAATTCAATGAATCTCCAGTTCCCGCAACCTAAAGAATGAAGTAAAATCACTTTTTTTAAGCATTCGCACTCGAGTATCTATTTATAGAGATTCATGCCGTGCGATGGGAAAATATTTGGATTAATCTTGTCCAAGGAGAAATTGTAGTTTTACCAGACTAATCTACAGTTTAAAAATGTTCAAGAAAATTGTTTCAGACATCTATAACAGTGTAGCAGCCTACATACTAGTGAATGATAATATTTCTCGATTTGATATGAAAGGTAGTCGGGAACTAGATACGTATTTAAAAGTTCTTGTAGAAACGCAGAAATATTCATATTCCACTGCTTTCTAACTAACCATACGATTTTGGATAGAAATGCATGAATTTTCTAGAAAGAGCCAATTGAAGCGACTTAGGAGAAACAATGTCAGGGTTAGAATAATTTATTTCATCACAACAATAACCATAAATAAATACAAACATTAACCCATTAGTGCCAATTTCTTAGCTTTCAATAATTTCATATAACCCACTGCCAAAGCCTTCTTCGTTAAAGGAGATATCATCGCTGCTTTTGCAAGCTTTGTTTTTACAAGAGGGACACCTGCTCCAATGGATTTGAATTTTAGTGCTGGAACAACAAGTTTCGGTTTCAAAGCAGCCATTTTTGTCCATGGTAAAGCTTTCGCAAATTTCTTGGCTTTGATTACAGGGATAGTTCCGGCTCCGAATTTAGTTTTCGCTATTGGTAGAGCTAGAAACTTACTTTTGATTAAAGGTATCTTCACAGCCGAAGCAACCTTGGCCTTCACAACCGGTATGGCAGCAGCCGAA
>BMAW01098500.1:577028-605725 GCA_019974015.1 Nephila pilipes | reverse complement strand
CAAGGGCAATGGCTTAGATTTGTCTATAGTTTTAAAAGAAGGCTTGACTTTGACTGGGAGTGGAGAGATTACTTTCGGGGTTATGAATGTCTTATGCTCCGGTTCAGGAATAATTTTCAATACTTCCCTGCCTTTGGCTACAACTTTACTTCCAGTTGTAACCAAGCCATCGAATATCTTATCAGCAGTCGTTCCGAAATCCTTCAAAGGCATAGAAATGATAGGCTTGTGCACTTCAGGGAAATCTTCGACTTTAGCCTTTACAGGCAAGAATTTCAAAAGATTCTTCATTTCATCTTTAGCAAGCATTTTCTTGGAATCCAACTCATCGCCTTTGATGACAGAAGTTATTAATTCTTCAATTTCTTCATTTTCTTTCGACACTATGTTTGTTTTCGTTATCTCGTTTACATAGTAATAATGAGGTGCTTGAGAACAGTTTGAACTATACCAATAATCGCAAGCTAAAATGGGTTGATTGAAGATTGTTCCGAGAGGACATAAAAAGCTTTCTCTTCTGTGCTCATAACAGACATGAAATACCTGAAATTGAAATAAAGGATCAACGCTTAGAAAAACATACTTACAAAGACTGCTTATTTAAACGAATAAATTCATGTTAAAGGAAAACAATTGAAAAATTTAATGAATTAGCTGGTTTTATGCCAAACTGTATTCAAGAGTTAATGTCAATATTTAATTTCCTTTAGAACCTGAACTTTGACCTTACCAGGCGGCATAGATTCATGACCAACTCTTACAGTCACAAGCATCCACTAAATTTTCACAATTCTAGAATTCATAATTTTATGCAACAGGCAAGAGCCAAATTCTTTAGACGATAGACAAACCTCATTAATTCCAACTTAAACTAGTTTTAACAAAGATTAGGCAGTCAATGTATAAAATAATTTTAACCTTTTTGCATTTTACTCGCGTCGAGAGTACTCTCTAGATTCGCATTTTATTTTCTCAATTCATTAAAAATCCGAGAAACTAGTCAAAAGTACACTTAATCACTAGGAATGGATTTTACCGACGTCTTCAAAATGACCCTTTAATCAAAATATAACCAGAATAAGCAACTCATTTGTGTGTGCTTATTCAAATCAGAGTAAAGATAAACAGAATTCAAATAGTAACACAATTACCTGACAACCAGTTTCCAAATCGGCATAGAATCCTGGGATGTATTCTTTATCACTGCAAGTGAAGGAAGTTACTGGTATTTCGGAATAATTTGGATAGTGTTCTCCAGGAATACCTCTTACGGATCCTATAAACGGAGCATAATCCTCTTCGGCAATAATTTCCTCGACAGGTAACGGATCATAGAGAAGTGGATTAATATGAATTTGTTTTTCTTTAAGTATCTTCGTAAAGTGTATTTTTAGCTCTTCTGCTACATGTATTACAAAGTCCATCAGCTTTGGGAAGATGAATTCATCATCTTTCAAATTGGAATCGAATTGAGATGAATAAGTATGCAATTTTTTCAACAATTCATGTTTTATAGTTTTAAGCTCAGGATGTTTAGATTCAAGCTCTTCCATTTTAAAGTAAAATTTTTCGCAGAGCTGAAAGTAAGATGGTTTTTCATGAGAGTCAGCCTCTTGTTTAGAATGCTCTGGGTAGTTTTCTTCAATTGGAACTTGATGCATAACTTCAGCATATTCATTTTCAGTTACTCCAGAAGGATCAACGCAGTGCCCTTTCTCCATACATTCTATATATTGTATAGCGGCAGCAGGTGCTTTCGAAGGTACCTATCGATAGAAGAGTCACTCATTTTTAAAATAAATTAGTAAATCACTTAAATTAAATAAGTATAGCATTAGAACACTCAATGAAACTATAGTTTCCAACTTTCGTGTCATTAGATACACATGTGCCAACCTCTGCAAACGGCAAGCAAGCTTTGTTTCCCCCCTCCCCTTATTATCCGGAATATGAAAGATCTGATCCCCTTCAACATTCCGGTTACCAATCATTTTTTCCTAGACAATTATTCTGGTCCCAGGTTGGGAGGGAAGAGATCTCGTAAATAGTTTCCATCATATCGTCAACTTTAGAAATACTTTAATAAACCCCATAGGTAAATTTACTAGATGTTCAGCAATGCATGCAAGCAGACTTTAGAATAAAAACAAAAGAATTTTCTTAAATTGATCGTTTTATTAACGCCGCACTCTGAAGTGACCCTAGGGTTACTGGCGACGGATCTAGTCATTTGGCTTAGGTTTAAAATCAAGAGGACGACACACGAGGACTCGCTACTCCCTCCGAATCTCCTTACTACACCAACGGGTTCAGTTTAGTTTTCTTACGAACGTCGCACTAGAAGCAACACGAAGGCTATTGGCGACGGACCTCATAATTTTGAACCACGGTCAAGTGAAGAGAACGACACCCAAGCTGGCACCCTCTTCCTAGAATCCCCTTCTCGCCAACCGGAATACTATAGACCTCGACCAAATTTAACGTGCATTAGCCCCGCTATATAGCGGGTCCTATTGTGGCATTAACCAGAGACTATAAAAATAACGCTGGTCGCAAGTCTGCGATCGTGGCCCTTTGGGGAAAAAAAGATGGCCGAAGATAGCAATGGATTGCTAGGGTAACCGAGGACAAGGCCATTTTAAAAAATATTATAGTCTTAACTCATTAAGTTTAGTCTGCTTCAGAGGTGATCATTTACGTTCGCCTTAGATATACACGTTTCTTGAGTTTTTACAGTTTTTTAAACTCTATCTTAATAAATTTAGTTTTATTTTCCACCAACACAAATGTACTATACACAAGTACGAGTAGAAGAGCTTTCGCTTTATTAAATAAAAAGGCGAAATCTCCTTTTAGAATTATACTTTGATTAGACTTTCAGAGATAACTAGATAAGCTTTTGTGAACTATTGCTCGTGACAGATTCCTAGGGAAATGCTATTCATTCATGTCGATTGTTAGTAAAAAAGTACGTACCTCGGAATGAATAAATTCATCCGAGGCATCTTCGTGTTTCCCAACTGCAGTGCACGCAAGGACACCTGCTTAGAAAAAAAAGTTACAGAATTACTATTCACAGCTCAACATAATCGAGAATAACAAATTTTTTTAAAGGGAAAAGAATGAATAGTATCCTTATCAAGAACGAAGTGTTCTGGACTCAATATGAAAGAACTTACTTAGAAGTACAATAGCTAAAGAAAACTTCATGTTTGCGGCCTGAAATAATGCAAATTATTTATTAAACATTTACACTACGAATAAATAAACAGTTGCCTTGAACAAAACTTACTCAGAACCGTTATCACAATGAATACTTACCCTAATCAACCAAGCAAACATGAATGAATGTGAAATCTGAGGACAAAAAACGAAATCTCAACTTTTATACTCATGGGAATCAACTAAGCGCTGCCAATAATCTTCACATAGTATTTGAATTGCCATATAACTTTAAGTAATTGATTGTGATTATCGTCATACTAGCTTTCGCATTATAGACTGCTGGTTGTGGACCATTGTCAAAATCAATAATTAACGGTCGGCGATTACTGAACGTAAGAATATGATGCATTGCGAAGACGGCATTCCCTAAGTTTTGATAGTGACATGGTCGAGGTTTTGATAGTGACATGGTAGCCTAGTGACATGGTCGAGGACTAGCGGCCAGTGTTCTTTTCGTCAAGTCGTGGGTTTGAGTCCTAATTCCCCTATAATCCCACCATGAAGTGGGGCTGATGCACGTTAAATCTGATCGAAGTCGCAATCCCTCCCATTGGCGGGGAGTGGAAGTTTGGAAAGGGAGGTGACAATACAGGTGTCGACCTCGTCACTTGACCTATGTTCAAAATTCCGAGGTAGGCAACCTAAAACTCCTAATGCTGCTACTTCTCAGCACGAGGGTAATGCAAGAAAACAATCATCTCAATTCAAACTAAAAATTTGAAGACTAGATAACATTTTCTACAAATAAAGAATAAATAATATCAACTTCAGATAGTACAGAATAGTTAGGTTTGACATTTCTTACACTAGCAAAACACCTAAATAATGTAATGTGCTATTGAAATAATATTTATAAACTTACGTCCTTGAGACCATTTACTAATCTGAATCCAAATAACGTCGTTTGTGTGTGTGTGTGTGTGTGCATTAGAATGAGAGTAATGAGCCAGACAGCTAATTGGTGGATTTTACTGAAAAATAAGCTACAAATATCAATGTGGTTAAATTTTTAATTAAATAATTTCACAGTTGTAAGATCCTTATATTGAGGATGGCTGCTGTAGTCAAGTGGTCATAGTCGCAGATTTCCGGCCGGTGTTTTTCGTCGAGTCGCGGGTTCGAACCTTGATGCCCCTTAAGACCCGCCGTGTAGTTGAAGATGATACTCGTTAAATCTGCCGATGCTCAAAGTACCTCCGTTGGTGTGGTGTAGAAATTTGGAGAGGGAGGTGCTAGCTTGTGAGGAGAGGAGGTGCTTTGGAGAGGGAGGTGCTAGCGACTAAAGTGTCGTCTTCTTCACTTGACCAAAGCTCAAAATTACGAGTTCCATCGCAATGCAGTAAAGATATCCGTTGTTTATTTCTTTCAAGAATAAATAAAATAACACGTTTGAATGAGCTCCGTTAACTTAGTAACGCGTCGCGCTTAATCAGTCATTCTATCATCATTCCAAATTTTACTACAAATAACTTCGCTGTGTTAAGTGCATTGATAATCATTTATTCAGTCACTGTTTGAAGTCCAAAAACACACTAGATATGTGTTGTAACTGTACTGGCAATTTTATATAGCCAACTATTCTAAATACCTCAAGAAAACCCACAATTTTAAGCTTTCTATCCCTCTCTTTACAAACAAACGAGAGGAAAACAGAAGGGTAATAAAATCGATTGAACAGGAAAACCTCCCTTGATTTTCTCTCCCCCCACCCCTCCCAGTTTCGAAATGAAATGAAATGAAACTCCCCTCTTTGCCAATTTCAAAGAATTCTGCAAAACTTTCCACTTTAGACAAAATAAAACATGCTATGGCAATTTTTTTAAGAGTAGCAGCAGTATTATTCCAAACTGAAATAAGAATTTTGGACAAAATCGAAATATCGGCCAATTTTAACTCTTCCAAATCTTTGAAAATTGGTGTGAAAATTAATTCTATTTGAGATACACTTTCGTCGCGCCTCACATAATACAACTCAAAAACCACTCTTTACTTTTCTTTTCCTTTTCGGCACAAACTATCAATCAAATTCAAACTTCCCCTAGGATCTCTTCCTGTCGACCAATGAGAATTCGTGCTCCTACTCAAAAGAACTAGAAACGCAACCACCCGTCTCTCGCTGACATGAGCTGCTCTTCTCTCTATCTGAGAATCAACACCTTCGCCTACACTCAGCATTTCAAATAATTTTCTAATAGAGGATTCGATTTGCAAAGATTTTGTTACTATAAATTTCAAGTCTTTTTCTCTCTTTACTTTAATAGCTCAAATTAATTTTAGTTTAATATGCATTAATTTCTGCACTTATATTGTAAATTCTTAATATTTCATTTCTGATGTATGTAATTACTTTGGGTATTGGAATATTGTTCAGCTATCAAATTTCTGCTCAGACTAGAGATAAAGAGTCAAGTGATTCAGTCACTTATTTAATTGAATACTGCGGAGAGAAACAATACTGCTTGAATTTTTTCTCCCTCATTTTTGTAACTTAAATTTAAAAAAATATATACTTTTAATTTTCAAGAGGCAAAAATCATATGATATATAATTCAACTAAAAATAATACTCTTAAACCTTTCCTACAAGAAAACAAAATTATAAAACCTTTTGATAATGTTTTTTTCAAATGTTGTTTGGTTTTATTTACATCGCACTTAAAAACAACGTGAGGGCTATTGGAGACGGACCTCATATTTCAAACTCGGTCACGTGACGAGGACGGCACCTGAGCTGGCACCACTCTCACCAAACTACCATACCATGTTAACTTTGAGTCTATGTGCATTTGCCCCTTCGACACGGCGATTGTTTTGGTGACATCAAAGCTCGAACCCATTACTCAACGAAAACTGCCGGCCGCAAGTTCGCGAACTTTTACTAAAATACAAAAAAAAAAAGCTACCGCGGCGCGTTTACTAAAATACAAAAATATTGATGTTTAAATCATTCGTGATCACCCATAGTAATATATGTGTTCCCCTTTCCTTTGATGAATATTTTAACTGATTTATAGTAAAGTGCAATGGAGCTGACACTCTTTTAACATAAGACTGTAGAAGAATAACAGACTCGTACTCAAAAAATAGTGGGTTAAAGCGTCGTCCATACAGAGATTGTCGTGTAGAGGAGCTGATGAGGGTTAAATTTATTAAGAAGACCCGGAATTCGGCTGAGTTGGAATCTACCGAGTTTAAAGCCCTCAATTCGGGGTGTAGCGGATATAGAGAAGAGGGTGCCAACTCAGACATCAACTTCGTCATTTAACCGTATTTAAAAATTACAAGGCGTATTGATGTGCTTAGCCAAGATTTGAGTCGGATAAAATTGGGCAGCCGGAAATGTTTCACAAATAAACACGATTAAAGATACGAATAAAAGTAAATTAGTTACATATAATTTCATTTCACGGATGTATTTAGCTATTTATTTTCCTATTATATTATGCATAGAGAAAGTGAGAGAGAGAAATTATACTTTTCCCAATTAAAAAAAAAAATTCACCTCCTTTTTCGAGCTGCTATAAATTTAAAGCTTTCAGAATATCCAGGGGTAAGAAACTACATTAGTACTTATTTACTGAGTATCATGTCCGATTTATTTGCATAGCCTCAGCTTTTCTTTAATAATGTTGTGATACTGTTAGGCTGAACAGATTTTTATCCATTAGCCGTCTTTGAAAGATAAAAAGATTAAAGTTATATATCCTTTACAAAGTTAAGTATCTTAAGGATATTTCGTATCTATATTCAATATGACAAGCAATTTAATTACAATACGGTTGTTACTCGTAATTCATGAGCCATTTTTGAAAGTGAAACCTCTGATTGGTCCAGAATGAAAGTCTCTTACACTCCTCTACTTCTCTTCAGAAATTTATCTTATTTTATTATAAGAAACAGAATTTAATACTTGATAAAATAAAAAGGAACTCTTTTAGTAATCTATTTCGTGGTTGAAGCCCTCTATGTGTGAAGTTTCGTGTGCATGTATGAAAATATATTGTTTTCAAATGAATTTGAAATTTTAAATTATTCTTCTCTTTTGTAATAATGAACTTTGAGAAGAATGTGAAATACTTATGGATTATTTCATAAATACTGAAGTAAACATAAAATGGAATTTTTTTTGATAATTACACTCTATAACAAAAAAAAGGACCAAGAAGGAGTAGTCCGATGGAGACAAAAATTGGTGGATAGGAAAATTATGTACAGAATAGAAATCGATTAAAATTTCAGAAAAATTTAATGATTTATTTCAGAGTTACGTAGTTACAAATAACGAGCTCAATAGGGTGTTGACCCACCTTTAGCCTGAATGCAAGCTGCCACACGACGTGGCATAGAGTGATAAAGCTCCCTGATGCTTTCCTGCGGTATTTCTTGCCAAATTTTCTCCAGATGTTGGGCTGGGTCAGCAACATTCCCTGGTAGAGGCAGTCGCCTGCCCATCATATCCCAGACATGCTTGATTAGAGAGATATCTGGCTGGCCAAGGAAGTGTTTGGCAAGTTGGAAGATAATTCATAGCAACGCGTGCCGTATGCGGTCAGGCATTATCTGGCTGAAAACTAAGGCCAGGGTACTGCAAAAGGAAAGGTAGCAAAACAGGTCTCAGAATGTCGTCGACGTACCTCTGTGTTGTAAGTGGGCCTCTAATGACGACCAAAGGGATCCGGCTATCAAGGGAAATGGCACCCTTGATCATAACTCCTGTTTGAGGGCCTGTGTGGCGTGCAATAGAGAAAGGAGGATCGGCACACGGCCCTGGGCTTCACCAGACATGTCTTCGATGATCGTCAGGACATAGTTGGAAGCGGGACTCGTCTCTAAACACTATATGTTCCCAGTCAGCATCATTCCAACCTGATAGAGCCAAAAACCACTGTAATCAGGCTCGACAGTGTGCAGGAGTGAGTGACAGGGGGTCACTCACTCCTGCACACGGTACGAGCGTAGCGGTCGGTACGAGCGTAGATTTCACTCTATCAGCCGTCTGTGAATAGTCATACTGCACACTCGTGTGCGGGTCGCACGTCTGATGGTTGATAACGATTAATCAAGCGCTGTGACAGCTGATCTGACAATCACTATGTTCTCCCGATCTGCTGTGGCCCTAGGTCGACCGCTACTATCATGACGCAGAAATCTGCCACTGTCCACCCATTCTTGCCAGCATCTTCTAATCACCAAATCGCTTCGACCCAAATGACGAGCAATTCTCTGATTTGCCCAACCTGCCTCTTTCAATACAATGACATGACCTCTTTCAATCTCTGACAGTTGCTCGTAATGAGCTCGAATCCCATGGTGAGGAATTTTTTTCAGTCGTTGAAAGATATCCTAAATTGGAATGCAACAGAAAATTTGACCATCAGATTGAGAATCGCTTCTTATATACTCCTGCTGAGTGTGCAATTCCGATGCGCTGTAGCTCCCGCTATTTATTCAATGGACACGAAATTTCATTACAATCGGGCAACTCCTTCTTGATGCCTTGTTTTTCTATTATTATATAGTATATATATATTTTTATATATATATATACAGTGGTGGCCTAAATTGTGGACACCTAAGGAAAATTTTTATGTTTTTTAACTTTTAATACTTATAGAAAATGTTGCGTTTCACAAAAGGCAATATCTTCTATATCATTTTAAAGAGAATTTAATACTTAATTCAATTCAGAAAATAAAATTCAAATATTTGCAATACAAAAAAGGTAATCTGTAACAATTATCGATATACATTAGATACTTATGTTTGCAGTGAGTAATCAGGACTTAGTGGGGTAGCCTTTATTTCTTATTACAGCTTCACATGAATGTTTCATTGAGCTGACGATAGTTTTAAGCAATTCCTTCGTTATTACAAGATGCCAGGATACAATTACAGCTTTAATTAGTTCTTCTTTATTTGATGGGCACTTCATTCGGACATGAGTTTTCACGATGTCACAAGTTTTCGATAGGGTTCAGTTCAGGACTGTTTCTTGGCCAGGACAACAATTCAAAGCTCTTTGCACAATACCACTCTTTCGATAATTTTGTTGTGTGGCAGGGAGCAGAATCCTGCTGAAAAATAAGGGAAATATTGTTGGGAAAGAGATCCCTGATGGAAGGTAGAAGTTTCGGTTCCAGAATAGAGTCAATGTATTTTCTGGCATTCAGTGTCCCATTGATGACATGAAGGAACTTATACCATCTGCTGAGATGCATGACTAAATCATAACACTAAGAGGGTTCTTCACAGTTGCCTGACTGTAGTCAGAATGCATCTCTTCTCCTATTCTATGTCTTTCATATTTTCGCCTATCACTACCGAAAAACGATATCTTAGTTTCACTTCCGTAAGACTTGTAAACACTGTTCATCCGTCTAATCAATGTATTATTTTGCCCCCTGCAGTCTTTTTCTGCGCTGCTTCAAATTGAAATAAAGCATTTTTCGTGGAATTCTACCTCTTCGTCTACATACACAACATCTGTTAATCTTCTCCTGATTATTTCTGAACTTACAGAAACACAAGCGTTATTCAGATACCTTATGATGGCCATTGATGACATTCTTCTATCTTGGAGACATATTCTCTTTATTCTTCTGTCATTAACCGATGTGATGTATCTTTTTTGGCCTTTTTTTCTGCTTCGTTTTTTTATTGAATTTGTCTCCTGATATCGTAGAAAAAAAATTTCGGACTCCACTGAATCACTCACCAGTCTTGCAATTTCGGCATAAGAAAGACCGCTTTCACGTAACACAGTAATCTTACATCTCTTTCTAGGTGTCCAATCTACTCTTTTATTTGGTATTATTGGTTCTTGATTAAATATTAAAAATCTTACAACACTTTCTACTTGTAATTTGATTACATAAGAAAAGTCTTCCCCTACGATATAACAAAGCACAATAATGACTTGTTCCAACTATAAACATGATGTGAGCTTCTTCTGGTATCATATTTATAGTTGGAACAAGTCATTTGATTGATTCCCAAGCCATTGTGGACATTTGATTGGCTTCCAGAACTAGAACAGTGATTGGTCACGAAAGTTAGACATTACAAACCACTTCAAACTACGTTTGTTTCTTAGAATAAAGTACATATAACCTTTTTTATATTGAAGATAGTTGAATGTTGTTTTTGTATTGAATTCAGTATAAAATTCTATTTAAAATGATGTATACGATTTTGCATTTTGTGAAACGTAACAGTTTTTATAAGCATACAAAATTAAAAAAAACATAAGAGTTTCTAAAAGTGTCTTCAATTTTGGTCAACACTGTATATATATATATATATACAGAGAGAGAGAGAGAAATTATTAAAATTATTATATTCCAAATCTAAATTTCATGCAGATGAGAAAATCGTTCTTTATTATGCACTAACTTCTTTAAATAATAGAGATATAAAAGAAACCGAATTCGAGCGTAAATTTTTAAGTCAACACTCATTTTCTAAGTCTATATTCTGTTTCCATTATTTTTCGCAATGGGAGACAAATTAGTAACATATTTGTGCCGTAACAACGCCAAATTCCAATCACAAAATATTTGAGCAAGATTTCATAACAGCCATAATCAATAATTTCCTTGTTTCGCTTTTCAACATGAATAATATATTTTCGATAACTGACGTTGTTTTCCTAAGAAATTAGACAATATAATTTGTTATTCTTAGAAATACTTATTTTCTGCTTGAGACAAAAGAAGTATTCATTAAGCAATAAATTAACATTTTTAAATTGAATTATATATCCTATTTATAGCTCATTATTAAGAGAAAAAAATAATATCAATACACCTACCTTTATGATAGATTTAATTATGTCCGGAAATATACTTTTTGCTCAAAATACCCAGTAGAATTATAAAGGGTCTATTTTTATAGAAACTAAACAAGCATAAAGGTACATCGAATTGGTACGATGCATCAATAATTCGCATTGCACCGTTGGTGTTGTAATAAGTAAATTGGTGAAGACTCACATGGCTGCGATACATGTTTGTTTTATGATAGGTATAGAAAGATAAAAATATCGTTCTACGTTAGATTTTGCCATCAATTTTAAATAGTTATTCTAGAATTTCAATGTTTTACGGTTCTCGAATGGGGTGGCCTACCTTTTCATTTATAAGTTCATCTAGCAAAAAGTTTGGTGATCTTGTTGACTTTCAAACACTAGGGAGATCCAGAGATATTTATTTCCTATTGAAAATGACATCGCCATATTTCAAAATTATCTCGAGATGACGTAGTGTAAAGGGAAACAAAATATTGTAAGCATTTTTTAACATTTAATTGATATTTTGAAACTGTAAAGAAGGGGACACTGGGGATAAGCTTCTATCGTGAGAGATAACATATTTTATCAAGAGTAATGACGATGTGTCATTATAAAACAAAGTCTATTTGAGAGCATTTGTTCAACCTCCTTTGCAAACAGAGGTAACTACTATTTGTTTCAATCTTGAAGCGGGACTCATTATTGTACATTAGTTGATGTAAGTATGTTGACATACATGAAAGTCACAAACGACACCTTCCCAATTTCATTGTTGGTATTTAGAAACAGAGTAGGATAAGAATTTTGAAAAGGCTTAACTTTATAGAGGCCAATCGTAACGAAATGGTGAGAAGTCTTACGCATTGAAAGGAAGCTAGCAGCGCGTTACATTG
The DNA here is from genome assembly GCA_019974015.1 of Nephila pilipes. Taxonomy (NCBI): domain Eukaryota; kingdom Metazoa; phylum Arthropoda; class Arachnida; order Araneae; family Nephilidae; genus Nephila; species Nephila pilipes. Next base: position 593,819 of record BMAW01098500.1, on the reverse strand, counting down.
TGAACAAGAATACCATTAGATTAATTAGGGCCTGTATTACAATGAGGCTAATCTTTCTTATCTGAGTGTATTTTATTTCACAAATTTATTTCGTAATAACCATTGCTTAAACTTTTTGCTCAGTCGTGTCTGAACGGCCCGAACAGATGCTTATATCTTCATATGGCTAATCGATTTCTCATATCTCAGGCAATCGACTCCGTTCTGTTTCCTATAATATTTTCAGTTGCTTTATGAAGTCATTATTTGTAGTGTCTTCAAGATAGTGGGAAACAAATATAAGAGTCTGCTATTGTTAACTGTTTTATAGGATGACAGTTGCGAATAAGTTATATGTTGACATTAATTGGGCCTAATAGTCGGGAAATTCACAATCATTGATAATCATAAGACTACGACATTTACATGAGAATTTTTAAAGTACTTAAATAGCATTTTCAATTTTTTCAGAATAATATAAGTAACTTATAACGATTATCGTGAATTTACTAATGAACCATGTTAGCAATTTGCAAATCTTTGAAAGCAGTTGCAAATAAAAAAAGTACCATCAGAATTTTAAATATTTTATATTATTTCAATGAAAAAAAGCATGCGTAATATACGCGACAATCATGAAATAATTTATATAAAAATTGGAGAGGAATTCCATATTTCATACCTAAAAAGTGACAAATCACATAAAGAGCTTACTTTGAAGCTCTGATTCTCAGAAAAATATCCATATTCTAATACTGGTAATAAGCAATGTCAGAGCTAATATAAATCATGCTTAAATTATAGAAAAGATTTTGTAAGAAATTTGTAATTCTTAAATTATTTTTAATAAAAATATTAAATATAGTGTATAATTACTTTTATCATATTTTCATCTTGAAGAACTTCTTAAAATTAATAAGCATTTCATATTTACTTAGGTATGCAATTATTTAATTAATACAACATATGAAATTTTCAATTGTTGGATTCATAATCATAAATAAATTGGCAGGCACTTCACGGTTTTTTAATACACTCAATCTTTTACAAGGCAAATTCGAGACTTTCATAAAAATAATAAAAAGCTTAATTTAAAATAAAAATTTCTTAAAAAAATTAAAAGAAAGGTCATAAACTCATTAATAGAACTAAAATTAATCAAAATAGTATATATAAAATCCATATACATATTTTAGAAACATTAATAGGAAATCAATTGCATATGCAAAATCGATGTTCAAAACGAGAGTAGTCTTCTAAACATTCAAGTTGACCTAAAATGACTTTTATACTCTCGAAAATCCCGTAAATTATTTCTGTAACGCAATAGCTATAATGTAATGATTCAAGCGCTCACTAATTCTAACGAACTAGTCTTTCAAACTTCCAGACACTATATGTATGAAGCGCAATTCAATCTGTAGACAATCCAACTGAACATCAAAATTAAATGGATTTTCTCCAAATTTAGAAAATGTCTATTTACATGCAAAATTGATTTTAATATAGACTTTCATGAGAATTTAAGCACAATTCTCGTAAAATGATAATTTTATAATGGTTGCAATAACCAAAAATTGAGAAATGCACATTGAAAAGTAAAAAAGAATGCTTGGAGAAATAAATCAAATATGTAAGCTTTTTTTTTTGTTTTAAGTCATTGTTTTTACGTCAATAATCGATAGTTTCTAAGAGCTGATTGACGTCCTCTATACAAAATTAAGAAAGTTCACGACTAGTCATGGGACGCCGGAGTTTCAAAGGGTAATAATAACTGCTTTAACAGAATAGAAAGAAAAAAAATAAAGCAACACTTGAAAAATTCTATAACAGTAGTCATTTGAGTCTCGTATTTTAAAAATTTATTAATTTTTTCTTCCTTTAACATATTTAAGGAAATTTCAGGAAAATCTGAGAGGGGATTTAAGTCAAAAACGGAAAGCGCAAACTAACAGCGGATTGCTTGTCACGACGTCAATCCAATTGGATAATTTTGATGTAAACTTAACTAAAATGTTTGAAAACAGTAAATTTGATGCAAATCTATACAGTGTAGTAGAAGACACCAAGAAAATAAATATTACTATATTTTTTTTTAAAAAAAAAAGAATGCCAAAGAAATGCATTATTTTTAAAAGGATGTCAATAATTAGTATGAATTTCATCAACATTTAAGGCATACGCATAGGCAAGATCAAGAGAAGATCACATTTAATTTTTTAAGTCCTGTTCAATTTTCATACTCTCTCTCTCTTACTCTCTTTCACACACACACACACACACATATATATATCACAATCTTAATGACCAGTAAATTTCAAATTTTTCGTATCACTGGAGGGATACTATTTGGTGTATTCAGTTGCGAATAGAAATAATAGAGTTGCTTAAAATTTTATAGTGTACTTTTCCCGACTTCTATGAAATATTATGTTTTAATATATATATATATATATATATATATATATATATATATATATATCTGTGTGTGTGTGTGTGTAATGATTTAACTTTAATTCAATAATTTTTCATAATAATAATTAATTATATATTCTAACCCATTCCCTAATTCAAAAGTAAAGAGTTTATTCTTATTTCCTTATATCCTTCCAAATTATCGTTTTATTTATTAGATCACACGCTCATAAAACTGGTTAAATTCGCTCTCCCATGATCATGAATTTGTCAAAACAATCCCTATTAGACTCCTTGTCTATTATGATATTTCCCCAGAATTCTTAATTCTGTACCACGTGTTCCATGACGTTTATTTTGAAAGATCCCTGCAATATAACTTTACGCAACATAATTCAGAATAAAAAACCAAAGTTTTTAAAAAACAATGCTTTTATATGGTAGCAAAGTTTATTAAAAAAATATTGAAATATTAGTTAAAACTTGTGGAAAATATCTAAATATTGCATTCAAAGGCAAGTAAGAATGATTCCCAAAGTTTCAGAGCTCTAGCTTGATGGGAAGTTGGTTAAATTAACGATCGAAAATTTGATGACACACTGATACACACACCAAGGGAAATACAAAAAAAGTTTGTAAAAATTTCTCTCTCTTATGTTCTCATTCCGCTCTTGCTCTCATACACTCCTCTCTGATGATCATCTGAGATTTTTATTGTGTTTTCGCTTCGGCCTTTGGTGGCCGAAGCTCGACTAAATTCTGAAAGAAATAATAAAAAAATTTCGGCCATTTATGTTGACTATGTCATTAATCTGTTTAATTGTATATGTAAAATCTTAACACACACACATATAAATATAAACATTTTTAAACAAGCAATGTTCACCATACAATGCATAGGCGGAGAGAATGTGGTGAACCGCTAGACGGTGCTGTAATGAAAAGCACAAAGCGCGAGTTTTCTTACACATTGTCTTTTCATTCATGGATTTCAGAAGGCATGGATAAGTAATCAGGAAAATGCTATGCCTCCTGAAATCCAGGGTAGACATGACGACGTATTAGAAAACTCGCGCTTTATGCTTTCCATTATATCGCGGTTTACCGGTTCACAGCTTACTCTCCGCCTATGCATTGTATGGAGAAAATTCCTTGGTTAAATGTTTTTTATTACTCCTTACATTTTCGACCATCAGCTTTGAAGTGCCCTGTAAATGAAATCCATTCGTTAGTGTTATGAAGAAGCATATGTTTGTATCAGTGAACGCTTTTTTAAACATCTTATCTTATCAAATATTAGACTCAATAAAGGTTTTGCCATATTTCATATGATATGCCTTTAATTTTACCTTAGATTATTTTCTAAGCCATTAGCGCTTAAACTTGAGACACATTTTATAATAAAAAGGTTTACTTAGGTTTCGTCTAGTGTTGTTTATAGTTTTACCGGTTATATTTCGAGCAATTGTATATAATGAGTGATAAAAAAGCTCTTATTATTACCAAAGATAATTTTGGAATGAGCCTTCAGTCAGATATCTAATTATATAAAATCATAAATTTACCACCATGTATTTGTTTCTTTTAGTGTTTCTTCAAATGGAACATTTTTATGATAAACATTGTTTTGTAGTCTCAACTCTTCTAAAACCGAATTCATTTCTATAAATCTTGGGACTAACCTCCACGAATGAATCAAGCATTAGCCTGATGTGCAATTATTTTGTGTGATAGGATTTAAATTACATCAATATGTAACTGGTAGCAAATATGAATATAACATATTGTATTTCCCTTACAAGCAATATTTTTTTCAAGTCTGTATACAAAGACATTTCACAATAAATATTTCCAATAAATAATAAAATGTTTCGAAAAACTAATCAAAATAATTTCTTTACATATTTGTTATATTGGGTTGTGTTTCTTATCTTCAAAATTACATATATCGAAAGAATTGGGGAAAAAAATTAGAACTAACTTTCATTCAAAATTAGTGTAATCAATATCAAATCTAATTTTTTTTAAAAAAAAAATGACTTTTTCAGTGAGATGTGGCAACAAATAAATTGTGGTTACAATGACATAATTTGTTAATGGGACAAATATTTAGTTGTAAACATAAGACAATCAAATTAAGTGATTTGTTTTACTGCATGGTTAATTATGTTATCGCGTGTGTTTGGAAATGTGCTGATCAAGAAATCAATAAAATTTCGTGACAGATTTACAGACAATCTTTTTGTACTTTTATTTACTGAAAAGAATTTTAAAAAAGGAAAACAAATCTGTAAGTTATGTGAATTAGAGAAGAGTCAGCCACGAATGTTGAATGTTAAATAAAATTTAAATCGTATGACAACTAATAAATTATCTAAAATATTTACCTCTTCTGTATTGAGAAAGTAACAGTTTTGATTAAAAAAAATGCTTTTTGAATAATTAAAAGCTTTTACAAGTTTATATTAAAAGGACATTAAAACAGTTAAGTATTTAGATTTAATTGTATGCTAAAAATTAATTTTTAAAAGAAATTTTTTTAACAAAAGTTACACTAGAGAAGAACAACTTTTGATAGAAAAATTCGAAAAAAATCAAATTAAAAATGAGGAATCATTTCAGGGCGACAACTACAATAATTTCTCATTCTCTAAACTTTCACATCAGACAAGGACTTTAAAATCGTTTTTACGAGCAGCAGATCTTTTATTTACACCAGAGTTCTGGATAATATCACGGTGCAAGCTCACGTCTGAATTCGAGTTCTATATGCCCTTAGACTCATGAACCGCATACCACTGCATACTAAGTAGTATAGTGGGATGTGGCTGTGATTGTTTATTAATGACGTCCTGCTAAGCAACACGGGATCTGTTAGAGACGGTTCTCATAATTTTGAACTTTGGTCAAGTGACGAAACCGACATCTGGGCTGCCATCACTTGCCCTGTTCAAATCTCCACATCACGTCAACGGGAGGACTTGAGACCTCGACCAAATTTATCGTGTATCAACCCATCTATATGACGGGTCTTTAGTGGCATCAGGGCTCGAATCCACGATTCGACGAAAATAATGCCAGCCGCGAGCCTGGGACCATGCTGAATAGTACTGGAACAAAATATATAGTTTACTATACTTTGTAAACCTCGGAAACATATTGTTTCAGGTTGAAGATTTTTGCGGCAGGCATTTTTCTAATCAGTTGTTCAAACACTGATTCCATCTAAGACTATCATGTAACATTGTAGAGTTTGAATTGAACTAACCCTTAGACACTCGGGGAATTCGGAAGTTAGGAGTGAGAGGAGCACACCCCTGACTCAAATGCTGTGATTAAAAATTCCTCAATACCATGCAAATAGTCGTCTAGTACTCTTAGAGGGTCGTTTTCAACCAACCAATATGCTTTCTTTCTTTATAGTTTTTAAAACCCAAATTATATCTTTGGGAGTTCAAAATTACTGTAAGCGTTTTATTACAATTTCTGCGAGCCGCAAAATTAAGAAATAACTTATTATACTATGAAGTAAAGAGTTTAAAAGAGGGGAACTATCGTCATATATAATTTATGGTTTTAAATAAATAATTACCGGGTGGTTATAATTATTAAAGTTACACTATTCAGAGGCCTGTAGAACCTGTTCTGCTTATCGGATTTTGATGAAACTTGGAATATATGCTATATGGACCACGGAGAAAAGGTTTCTGCAATAAAAAAAATAGTTCAAATTTTGACCACTAGGAGGAAATATGGTGCCCAAAGAAGGACAAAAAGTATGTTAGAATCGTTACAATGTATTCAATTACAGAATATGCTCAATATGTGCTCCATTGACATCAATAATGTGTTGAAATCGCATTATAGCGTTTTCAATGGTAGCGGAAGCAACTTACAAGAGATTTAAGTATATGGCGTATAATGATAGCTTTCAAATCAGGTATAGTCTAAATTCCTTCTCCATAAACACGGTCTCTTAGAAATCTCCAAAACCAGAAATCACAGCTATTTAAGTCAAGTGTAACGAGAAGGCCCTGCATCAGGAAAATGTCTGGGTATTACACGATTATCACCAAAGTTAGCACTAAGCATTGCTTTGACTTGCGCCCAATGTGAGGAGTTGCTCCATCTAGCACAAAGATAGTGGTTTGCAAACATAGTCGTTCCTGTAAAGCAGGAATGATCTGCTGTTGAAGGAGTTCATTGTACCATGCATTCATGACAGAGCATCTTTTAGGACCTTGGGGAGTGAGAGTTTCAAAGAAAAAGGTCCGAGGATAAACTCAGCTATAAATCCACACCAAGCAATCACGTAAACAGAATGGAGTGGTTGTTGATGCAGGACATTAGGAGGTGAAGTACCCCATATGCGGCAATTTTGGATATTCACAGCTCCATCTAAATAAAAGTGTGCCTCATCTGACCATAGAATTTTCCAAGCCCACGAGTCATCAACTTCCATTCTCGCCAAAAATCGGCAAGCAAATTCAAGGCGTGTTTTGTGTTCTTGATCTTTTGAGAACAAGTGATCCTTTGATCTTTTGAGAACAAGTTCTACAGGCCTCTGAATAGTGTAACTTTAATTATAGCCACTCGGTTAGTCTGTAACACCTCTCTGTTAATATCGTTCTACACCAGGGGTGGAGAACATTTATGTATCAACGTGCCATTTTTTTCTAAAAAAAATGTTTAATGAGGTCATAAACGTGCCGTCATATAATTTTGACTTCGTGATTATTGGGAAATTAATAATACTAAATACTATCCACTCAAAACTCTTTATTATAAGAAAATACGTTCTGAAATGTTTCAGTTATAACGCGTAATTAAAAATAAAGTAACCTTAGTGTAACTTCTGTTGTAGCAGATTAGATGACAAATTACTTATATTAGGGTTGTAAGATGTTACTCTTAGCAGAACGCATGCTGAACTGGAGTCTTCTGTCAAACGGTTTCTAAGCGTGTCATTAATGTTATTCACCTCTGAAAATAATGACTCGCAGGCATAGGTAGATGAAAATATGATTAAAATAGCACGAGTCAGTTTCTACAAACAGTTAAATGTGTCTGATAACGAATTCCATGATTCCAAAATTTTGTTATTGGCATTTTTACTTACATTGCTTGTCAATCTTTCTGTTTCAATTAATTCCAACTCTTTCCTTGTTTCAATAAATTTTTGAAGCCATATTAAATTAGACTGGAAATCAATCAGCTGCATTTAAATTCTTCAATTTCTAAACAATCGAATTGGGACAAGTTCAGTTTAATAAATGAAGTCACATCAGGGTACATAATAAACTTGAGTGTTTCCGATAATTCTTTGAACTGAGAAAATCTCGCTGAAAATTCATTGATCAAGGAATCAATTACAGAAATAAATTCTTCAGTGACTGTTTTTTCGCCTGGTTTCTCATGCATATCTAAAGCGTTAACATTTTTTTTTCAAGTTTGGAAAATACTTGTAATTTCTTGTAATAATATCGTTCCTGTGGGGAGAGGGGGGTGTTCATTTAGTTTAGCGTCAAAAGCATGAATGAGATCTATCATGACGATAATAGTTTTATTTGTGTCATGAAGCTTCAAGTTCAATTCATTGAAGCGTTGGCCTATGTCTGTAAAAAACATCAAATTTGAAAGCCACATAACATCCAACAACTGTGGGTATTGTTCAATTTCCCCCTCATTTTGCAGAAACAGCCTGATTTTTTTCAAGCAATCAACAAATCTTTATAGTACGTTCCCGCGGCTCGACGTTTCAGACGTTCGACGACGACAGAAAACATTATTATACATCAGTAAGCTATTATACACCGAGGTGACATCATTTAACAAAGCTTCAAACTTTCGCTTATTTAAAACCTGCGACGAAATGAGATTGACACCTTTTGTGACTACCGCCATTACATTATCAAGAGATGTTAAACCACTCTTAGCACACAAGGCTTGTTGGGGAATGATGCAGGGGAATTCATAAATCGAAGCTCCTACGTCTGTTTGAAATAAACTTATGAAACCATTTTTTTTTTTTTGCCTACCATACTTGGAGCACCATTAGTAGTTACTGAAACAATTATTTTCAATTCAATTTCTTTCTCAGCAAGTGAATTTTTACAGCCGTACAAATATCTGTGCCCTTTGTAGTTGTTAGCAACGATGTTATCGCAATTAATTCTTCCTTAATGACGCTTCCTATGCAATATCGAGCAAAAACAGCTGGACGTGCAGATTTAGTGACGGCAGTGCTTTCGTCAAGACATAGCGATATAAAAGAAGAGTTTATGACAATTTTTTGTTGATCTGCTACATTTCCGGCCTGTTTTAAGATTCTCTCTTTAATTGTGTTTCTAGATGGAAGAGTATCTTTGATGCGCTGAAATATCTTATCTTTATTATTGAAATTATCAAAAAATGAAAGTGCGCATGCTAACCAGGCTTCCTTCAAAAACTCTCCCTCTTGAAAATGTTTACTATGTCGAGCAATGACATTTGCAGCCGAGTAACTTGCTGCGATCCTATGACAATTTTTGCAGCATATTTAATTATAGACGTCGACTGTTTATTTCTGTCTTTCATTGCACTTGCAATTAATTCCTTTTGCTCTGGTTCGCTTTTTTGACAAACGAATTTGTGATTTTTTGTTTCCAAATGCAGGTTTACAGATGATGTTCTACATACCACTGTTCCAGAACATAAAACACACACCGCTTTGTCTCCTTTACTAATCATGCCCTATTTCTCAGTTCACCAAGTTTGAAATTTTCTGATACACTTACTGTCTCGCACTTTTTTTTTTTTCTTTCTGAATTAGCCATATTAAATAACAGTTAAAAATCGTAAATATAGCACAAATAAACTTTAAAATAGTGTCAACGAAATTGACTATTATGCTATGCGTAAACAAACTATGCGCCATTAGCAATTGTAGTCCTCGATGTAACTACAATAACAACCGAGCGCGCTTCCTGCCCGCCGTCCCCGCCCGAACACTTCGTACGTAGGATCACTCACGTTCTTTCGTAATATGCTTCATAGTGAACTTTGTGATCGGTGGCGTGCCCAAAATATTGTGTCGAGTGCCATTGGTTCGCCAACCTTGTTCTAGACCATTATAAATCTTATTTATATAGTCTCTAAAATACTCAGTCAAATGAAGAGAAAGTCGTACGATTATCAAACGATTTTATTCAAGCTAAGGATTCTTAGTTATTTCCAATCTTACTCCGCGTGTGGATAACTTGCTTAAAAGCATCTTACCTGAAGTTTAAATCAATCAAATATACTTGTTCTTACCAACTCTAATAGGTTCGTGGCCTTAGATGATATGAGGCTGAGGGTTCGATTTACTAACCCTTCATCGCTCACATCAAGATTCCTTCCAAAGTTTTATTGTGCAATGCAGGTCTTCTAATGATGTTTCACTTGTTAACTTCAGTTCCCAATCTTTATAGAGTGCTAAATTGCCGACTTATATTAAATTCTTCGCTACTTATATATGCATCTCATCAAATTTATTCATTGCACATCATAATTCCAAATTAATCTACATAAGTCATGTTTCATTCATTGGAAAGAATTTTTAATTCAAACAACATCATAAAAGTACCCCAAGATAGGAAAATCTATATATTCATATAATAAGTTATTTACGTCCACACTGAGAATATTAAAGAACAAATCCAATCAGTTATTTTTGCAGAGCTAGTGAGTAAGATAGTGGTATTATATTCGAACTTATTGTACGTAATTCATGAATTTTTGGTAACATTTATTTCACTATTGATGGGATAATCAACTATAAATTAGAAGAGAGAATAATCAGAAAAAATTTAATGCGAAACAAATATTACGATCTCCTTTAATGAGTATAATTCGTTTCAGAATCTAATTTGTAATACGAAATATTCATTAAGTGGCAATTTTTCTCATTTAAACTAATGTACAATGTGATAATACATTCTATGCCAAAAATTACTCAAAACTTTTGTGTATAATATGCTTTATGTGCATATAATATTCAAAAAAATATTACATACGCATATTATATGTACATGGTTAAATTGTATGAATTCTCTTCGGATTTTTTTCTATCCTATATTGAACCCACCTGGAATGCTGATTCGATTTGCAGCAAATAAACAAAAAACAGAATAAAGAATCAAAATAATTAGTTTATTGTTTTCGATACTAATTCTTAATAAACTAGAAATCTGTTTGGAGATATTTGTTTTTGCCGATGCTTCAAAATTTAGAGAAAATGCGACATAGCGTTATCATTGAATAAATTTGTAGTTTGTATACCCACTGCCTTAATAGAATGATGCTTCTCAAAGTACGATGCAACAATTTCTCATACTTTAAACATTTCTCTAATTGTACTAGTAGATTGTTTTTTACTTCTGTTACTTCATCCTCTTTTGACAAAAAACCCTCCATCACAACTTTATAGTAAAACACAATACAAATCCTTAAGTTTTTCTTTAGGAAGCTATTGGCTGTGCTCTAACACAAGCCCATCGACATCGTTATTATACACCTCCAGTATCATAAACTGGGTCAAAGACAGAATATATTCAACTACAGGCTCCACAGTAACTGAACACAAGATTGAAAAAATGATGATCATAAACGTTACTAAGTTAAGGTGACCATCTCCTTAAAATTGAAAATCAGAACACACTTATGGAGAAAAAGAATTTAATTATACTAATAAAAATTTATTATAATAGTAATGGTAACTTTGTTTTGGCATATATAATGATTTAGATTAAGTAAAATAGAAATAGAAATTGGATATTGATCAAACATATGAAGAGAGAGAAATCTACTGAAACAAGTTTAGTACTGTAACATCACACTCACACTTTTTTTTAAAAAAGATTTTTTCGTGCTGAAAATAAATTGATTTCTGAAACAATTCAATTTGTTGACTATCTTAATGAAATTCCATGCAAATAAGGATAAAATTATATTTAGTAATTAGCATATCTATCTTAAAGTTTCAACATATAATTTGTTTTTATCACTGGTCCACATATTGGTCATTAAACTAAAACTCATTTCCTAGCTGCTTTAGTTCCTGGCAAACACAGACAGTATTATACTAATATATCAATGTTCTTACAGGAATCGTCATTTTCTTTGATGATTTTAAGTATCTCATTCTATTCGATAGATAACGGTACAAAATTGTTTCCCCAGTGAGCAATTATTTCTTCTGTAGTATAAGAGATGCTGTAGTATATCTGTATATAGAGTAGATCAAATATTATCTCATCAAAGGTTCATCTTCAACCAAACTCATTTCAGAAATATTCTGAAGAATATATTCTCTACAAATGTGAATGTTGTCACGAGTGGGTTCTGTATCGAACAAAATCCAGCTAAATTATTCGGTATACTGAAAATGTCCTTCTCATTCCTCTAAATACTGAAGACATGTCCCATTAAATTCAACCATTTTTTCCTTGATAAAAACAGGAGAGAAAGAGAGAAGAGTTTTATCTTACCTTCTACTTCTAATTTTCTTAAATATTGCAGCTCTTGTAAATGCAAGTAATAGATATACAATAGGCTGCAGTTTGAATAGATTTATTCAAAATATGTGTTGAGCAAACAATACATATGAGCTCTCTTTTTCTTGGATTTCATTTCGTAGAAATGTTACTTTTACCAATCATTCGCTTGCCTCTGAGATGTTATCTGCGCAAATTCTAAATACTTTCTTATCCAAACTATGCTTTTTTAAAATTTCTAAACTATATTCAATAACCAAGTCAGATTTTTCACCAGGTGAATTTTTTGCTTCTAATACTGCTGATGTAGGAATTGTATGAAAAATATCTGAGACGATTGTGGGAATCAGATTTATTTTCTTGTGATTTAAGAGTTACAAATAAATTCTCATGAGTGAAATTAAGAAAATTTACCCATTATATCGAATTTCTGAAAAAACTAATGGATACATGTTGAAGAAGTTCAGTATGAATATACTTTTTTAACACAGAGAGAAAGAAATGTTTTATTCAAAAGCCCTTCCATGAAAGCATGATTAGCAATAAAGCTCATAGTGACGGGATGTCTGTTGTCATAAGAATTGAAAGTGAGTCTAATATGGTGTATGTTTCTTTCTCACAACCAGACAGGTCACATAGCAGGACAGTATACTGGACAGGAGCCAGATGAAAAGTCCCTGTTAATCCCACTTCTGCAGCTAGGCAGTTTTTACCTCCGAGATGATTCAGGGAGGAGGATACACAGAGTTAATTACTCTCCGAAGATCAGTCTTGATATGTTCTATAGGGTTAAGACAAGGAGATGCGGCTGACCAATCCATGCGACGAATACACTCGCTTTCCAGGTAATCATCAACTATTGATTCCTATGTTGGCGAGCATTACAATTCATTAACAGGAATCCAGGATTAACTGCGCCCTGAAAAGTCGCACATAGGATTCTAAAATCTCCTCTCTATACCTCATAAAAACTAAGGAACCTTTGAAAATACATGCAGGGGTATGCTATGTAATCTAACATGACTATTATCTAAATCATTACACCTTCACAGCTGTCATAAGAGCTATGAAGTTGTAGAAATCATGTGTCGTCACACGAAATAAGTCCAAAAAATGAAAATCCAAATAACGATCCTCATTTGTCGTTATGGATCTTGGTCGACCTTATACTCGTCTTCTCGATGTGGATGCAGTGTCTTGAAATTATTTTCACAAATTGAGGACGACACGGAGCGTTACATTGAGCTCCTTGGCCACTTGTGCTTGTGATTGGCCTGATTCCTATCTACCGACATTTTTCATCTCATTCCGTCGTCCATACGTTCGTGGCTACTCATTTTATCAGATACCTTATAAAAGTTTCCCAATTCTTACTAGAAACACGGCGAACGTCGTGGAAGAGTTCAGGCACATAAATTGCTGACATCTCTTCGTGCTCTTTTATCCCATCAATCCCCTATTACACATTCGACTCTGAATATTTGTATAGTTCTTCGGTGACATAATTAGTACCTTTGGTTCAATACTTTTTGTACAAATAGACTCAATTTGCAAATTATTTTAATTTTGTACATGAGTGCAGAAACAAAATTAACATGATTCATTTCTCCTCCAGTATCTATTTCGCATGCGATAATTGTATATTGGGAATTACTGGCTCGCATTTTCTCTGAAACAAGTAAATTTGGGAACGAAACAATCAATCAATTTGCATTGGTAATCTATTGATTGAAACGACAGGTTATACAATACGGTGTGGTACGCCCACAAACATTTATCTGAAGCTAAATGTTTCCTCATATCTTCTAATTTTTTTTAAGAATGATTCCAAACGTTTATTCGAAATCTTTGCCGACACGGCATGTTTCTGTTTGGTAGATCGTATTGGTGAACGGTAACTTGATTGAAACTGAAAACACACCAACATTGTACGCATTAAACTTCACTGTGGGCCGCGGTAGCCTAGTGGTCAAGGTCGTGGACTAGCGGTGGGCGGTTTTCGTTCAGTCACGGGTTCGATCCTTGGCAGCCAAAGACCCGCCGTGTAGCCGGGGATGATGTACGTTAAATCTGTTCGGGGCCTAAAGTCCTCCCGTTGGGGTGGTGTGAATGTTAGGAGAGGGGGGTGCCATCTCAGGTGTCGTCCTCGTCACATGACCGTGGTTCAAAATTACGAGGTCCGTCGCCAATAGCCCTCGTGTTGCTTCTAGTTCGACGTTAATATAAACTAAATTATCAACTTCACTGTATTCGTTTTCGACACTTACTTTGAGAAACGAGTACTTCATTTTCAAATTGTCATTAAAAACGCATTTTCGACATTTCGCTGACATAGCAAATAAATAAAACAGCGTCTTATTTGAAATTATGATATTTATTTGAACTATAATTTGAACCGAACGCATACACATCCGACATTGTTTTGACAGATCAGATAATTCCTATTTTTTCTCTACTGCTTCCATTGCATTTAAACAATCTGTAACTATTAAGAATTGTTGGGGAGAAATCAAAATAAATTAAATAAGTAACGTGCCTTTCACAGCGGGGAGAGACTGCGTGCATTGCTGCATAACGTCCTTTTAAAGCCGCTTGGAGGCGTCAGTGATTGCACACGTGTATTCCCACTACTACGCACGCGTAAAATTACCACACCGGAAAAATAACCAATAGTGTAAAATTAAATTACTTATATTTTAATATGTTAATATGAATAAAAATAACATCTTGCGTGAATGAAAACACAAAGCCTCTGAAAAGTTTCAAAGTAAACAAAATAAGCATTTATTCTAACACTCCTTATATTCGACGAATGGTAAGAAACAAATGAATTTTGCAATAACTGGCAAATTTCAATGCGCATGAAACTTTATAAAAGTGTAAATAAGCAATACAAACCCAGCACCACTCTTCTGAATAAAATAAAAGTTGAAATTAAATGTCATTTGCTCACGTTCATGTCTATGTGTTGTTCTAGGACGACCATTCAAAAATCAAAACGGACAAACTTTGATTGCATTTATTGCAGGACACCAACGGATCGCGTCCGGCAATATCCATTTCGACATTCAAAACGTGAAATTTATTATATTTTTTATTTTAAATAAAATATTTGGAAAGCTTTTGCATAATTTCACATAAATTTAAATATATTTGTTTTGGTCAAATTTTACAACTCTGTTTTGAACCATTTCTACTATTCCAATTGGCTCGAAATTCTGCATAAGTACGTATGTAGTCCCATTGACTATACAGTTTTAAGATCCAATGACCATGCAATTACGCTGCAAACAGGGTTAGCCAACGCGGCCGCTTCTTGCCGCCCTCCACATTAACTATGCTGCTTGTGACCATAGCCCCATCTAATATTTTCAGACATCTAGAGTCAAATCTTATATGATCATTTCTATTCACTTTAAATAAATACCATTATTTCTTTTGAATAACTTTTCACTGGAACTATGAAAGGCTAAGTTTTATTCAGCAAAAAACTTAATGGTATAAATAATTATCTCAGTAACATTGTAAAAATGCTTAATTTCACTTTTTTAATAAATTTAAAAATTCAGAATCAATAAATGTATTCTTTCGTAGTAGTTTTAAGAAATCAGACCAAAGAGGTAGTTCTGGAATAGTATTTTGCTTTTTTCGTGAAGTTTCCAGTGCTCACTTAAGTGGCTTCTATCATTAAAACAAGAACTACTGAATTTTACATTGCTAAAATCATTAAACATTTTGCTACAAAACCAATAAACACGATTCTTTTTAACAGAATATAGTAACGAATTCATTTTCCTTTTTCATTATTTGGTAAGATCTGACAAAAGTGTTTCTCAGAAAATTTACTCCCATTTTTGTCTTTTGAGTAATTGAAATTAGGAACTAGGTATTGATAATACCTTTTTCTGCGCAAGGTGTTTCAAAACTTATGGACAAAAATTTAAGGTATGATAGGAAACATCTAAACAAGCCATTTTCACCATAAAATGCAAAGGTGGAGAACAAGTGTTGAGCCGCTAGATGGTGCTGTAATAGAAAGCATAAAGTGTGAGTTTTCTTACACATCGTCTCTTCCATCGAGGATTTCAGGAGCCATGATAACGTATAGAAATCAAGAAAAGGTCATAGCGTAAGAAATCTTGAAGCACACCCATAGTTTCATTTCGTAAGGTGTTTAGAAACTCACGGGCAAAAATTTAAAGGGTGAGAAGAAACATCTAAACAAGCAATTTTCACCATACAATGCACAGGCGGAGAGCAAGCGTTGAACCGCTAGATAGCGTTGTTATGGAAAGCATAAAGCTTGAGTTTTCATATATGTCGTCATTTATCATGTATTCTTGGAAGGTATGACCTTTTCCTGATTACTGTACTCTCGTCATGCCTCTTGAAATTAATTTGTAGATTTTTCCTTAATTACTTCTTAGGATGTTTCCATCGGCTCAATTGAAGTTGAAGGCAATTCCAGAATCAAAACAATTTCTGACTCTATCTGATTGCTAGGTTTCTTTGGTAATTCCAATAGCAATTGATGCGTTGATGGACAATTAGTACTAGTAATGTTTGCCTGGATGTTCTCTAGTTTTAGTAAAAACTGAGTTATAGTCCTCCTGTCCCTTTCTTTTCTTCAGTAAACTCCAATAGTCAGACGATTTTTTCTGTCTTTCTTCCGACATTTGGGAATAAAATGGAAACAGCTAAAGAGAAAATAAAAATTAAAAAAGTACAGAATAGCTATTATAAAAGCTATTGCGTAAAATACACTCTATAACAAAAAAAAAAAAAAAAAAAAAAACCCAAAAAAAAAAAAAAAGATTGTAAAAAAAAAAAAAAATTAAAAAAAAAAAAAAAAAAAAAACCGACGCACCAAAAAGGAGTTGCC
>BMAW01098500.1:500476-576663 GCA_019974015.1 Nephila pilipes | reverse complement strand
GGTCCAAATTGTTTTGAATACGAAATTTCTAATCGTTTCCGCCAGATAATGCCTGACCACATACGGCACGTGTTGCTATGAACTGTCTTACAGCTTGTGAAACACTTCTTTGGCCAGCCAGGTCTTCCTCCAATCGAGCATGTCTGGGATTTGATGGGCAGATGATTTCATCTATCAGGGAATATTGATGACCTAGCCAGACAATTGGAGCAAATATGGCAAGAAATACCGCAGGAGACCATCAGGGAGTTTTGTCACTCTATGCCACGTCGTGTGGTAGCTTGCATCCAGGCTAGATGTGGGTCAACACCTTTTTAAGCTCGTTACTTTGTAACTGTGTAACTCTGAAATAAATAAATCAATTTTTCTGAAATTTTAATCATTTTCAATTCTGTGCATAATTTTCCCATCCGCCAATTTTTGTCTCCCTCCGACAATTCGTTCTTAGTGCATCGGTTTTTTTTTATTGAATGTACTTTTTAACCCAAAAAATTTCGTATGAGCGGATCAGAATTCAAAGCAATCATGATTTATTTTTTCGATATTTATGAGATTGTGTGCCTGGAACTCCGTGAAAGAATAAGGGGAAAAAACCGACTTGAATTGTGAAAAGACAAGTCATTACACATTATCTGTCAAAAGGCTCCCAGCCAAGTACAGTATCCCAATGTTAGACCATACGCCTTTTTTGTCGTATATTGTGCCATGCGGCTTCCATTAGTTTCCCAAGGTGAAATCTGCATTAAAAGAGCCAAGATTTGAGTCCGTTGAGGAAGTGAAAGAGAAATCGGCACACGTCCTGAAGTAGATGACAAATGAAGATTTCCAGCACTGTTTCGAACAATGAAAGTTTCTCTTGGAACGTTGTAAGAATAGAAGAGGGGTGTACATTGAAGGTGATAATAAGTAAATATGTATGAGATCAAAATAAAATGCTTTACAAGGTCAATCTCGTTATTTAATAGCCATACCTAGTAGTATATCTTAAGCCATTACCTTGAAAAATATGTACTATTTGACTTATGTGAAATATTTCAAGGAGGTAATGGTACTCTCTACTTTTGTTTATTAAAATAATAAATTAAATTTAAATATGAGTTAATGACGTAAAGAATTAATGAAACATTTTTCTCTAGATTTTTTCAGTAGAGCCAACTATCGAAAAATAGCAAGACATTTTTAGAACACCTTGTATATATTTACTTCACATCAGATATCAAAAATATTTTGTGTTCAGTGGTACTTTTTAACATGTCAATCTTTTCTAGAAAAAGAAAATATTTTCAGCATTCTAAATTTCATGTCACTTTAAATTAAGCAATAATAATTTCTGAAATATTTGTGTGTCAAAATAGAACAATAGAATACTGATTAGGTTTCTTATTTCTAACTTTAAATATAATAATATACAGGATATTCCACTCCAAAATTTCATAATTTATAATTTAAAGGAAAATAGATTAAAAAAAATAAACCAAAAATCAGAAATTTCAAAAATATGTTTGAAGTGAAAAAATTCATAAGACCAAAAAATTTTTGAAAATAAAAGAATGGAAAATAGCACATTTAAAATTGAAATAGGCTTCAGACTGTTAAACTCGGTTATTCTAACATTACTAGTCACACTATCCCCATTAGTAAAATATATTATCAAAAATATTATAAACTAAAAATTTAAATAGAAAAAAAAATTGAAAACTAAATCTTAAAAGATTAATTAAAAAAAAACAAAAAAAAAAACACAGGTGATGCCCGAAATTAATATTTAAGAACCAAAAACTAAAATAACAAAATGAAAAAATTATAAAAAAAAACTTAAAAGATAAACTAAAAAGTCAAAATGTTTCAAGTACAGCACAACACGTACATTAAAACTACATACCTTCCATACAAAGAAATGAACACAAATTTAAAAATTTACATATTAGAAACATTTTAAACTTAGAATAAAGATTTACTCACTTATAAAGTACTCAAGCATACTATATTTCAAGTCATACATATACTTGAAAAAGTATAAAAATGTATCAAAATAGACTTAAAGCCACGACGTGAAATGAAACAATATTGAACTTCTTACAAAATGTCATCGCTAAACTCTAGAATGAACCAGTCAATTATCAAAGAATCGTACAACTTATTTAGAAGTCTAAAATTAAAAATTGTTATTAAATAACAGAAACCTAAAAAAATATAAATGAAATAATAAAATCTTACAAAATCAGAACTTATAAAAAGAAATAATGAAAAACAAAAAAGAAAAAATTAAAAATGAATAAAAAGATATAAAACAACGGCATCTAGCAAACTAATTCATAACTAAACAAAAAAAAAATTGATGAATATCATTTAAAAAAAATTAAATTTAATTTTAAAAAAGTTACAAATAAGAAATAAAATAACTAGTTAAATAATAATTAAAATAAAAATAAGGAGTAGAATATAAAAATAAATCAAATTAAAAGAATTATAAAATAAAAAAATAATAAATTTTCAAAATTAAAATTTAATCAATAGAAATTTTAAAAAATTATTATTAAAAATTATAATTATATAAATACGAAAAAATAAAGAAAATTTACAGTCAACCAATTTTATGGTTTTCATATTTTAAGTTTTTCTTTAAAAAAATTAACTAGATAATCAAATTTATTAGAAGTAAAAAAAAGGAATTATTTAAATTACATTGAATATTTAAAGGCGTAATAACTTCTTTGATATTTCTGAGTATAAAATAATTTAAAATGCTTCTATATATATTAAAGGTTAAATTGCTAACAAAGAAAGGAACTTAATTAATAAGGAAACAATAATTTCCCTCTTTTCATATAAGCTACTAGTAATCGTATCACTCTCAACTTTTAAATTAACATCTGAAAAATCTGTTTCATGATAATTTATATTAGTCTTAATCAAATTTAAATGAGGAGGATAAAAATATGAACCTGGTTTAATTTCTAGGTTAAGATTTATTTGAAAAAAAATTTTTAAGGTTGCAATATACCTAAAGAGCTTGAAATTATTATTTTTTTTTAAAAGTTATATTCATAAGAATGAAAATAAATATTTGCAAGACTATTACTAGCATGATACCTTGATGTATATATTCCTTAATTTGAGTTCATAAATCTTGCCATTATAACCAATATAACTTTCTCTTGAGAATAGACTAAAAATAAATTAAAATTTTTCGTAGGAAATAGAACTATTAATTTATAATTCTTTGAAATTAACTAAGTTTGTGACGGCTCTATCAGCTATCTTTTCATTACCAGTCCATTTGAGAATATTTGGTCCTTGAAAATTATTTTATTAGAAAGCTTCCTCCGAAGAAGAGAGCGCGAACATGCAAATTAAGACTGCTATATGTAGTCTAAGCTTTCAGGTTAAGGGAAAGAGATAGGATAGACTGCTAGCAGAGCAGTGAATAATCGAATTGAATGCTAAGCGTGGATATTTAGTAATTGATAATTGTATTACTTAAGGTGACGATCTGTCACTTGAGATTGAATCTAGATTAGATAGCTAGGAAGTCAGAGCTATTGAATTAAGCAAGTGTACTAAAGAATTTAAAGTCTTCTCATATCTCGCACACTTCGTCAATTGTCCTCATATTTATTAATTGGGTGTATCTCTTAACTTGGATTGATTAAACTTGTATTGTAGTTTGTGTTGTAAATAAATTAAGTGTTTTAGAACATGTCAAGTCTTCCTTCCGACCTCCCTACATTGAGGGAAGAGTGAGAGACCTCACAAGGTAACCTTGATTAAATCTTCAGTATCTAGTGAATTAAACAAATCTTCTAACTATAAATATTGTAAATTTCTTAACCTTTCATATAACTAATAATTTCGTAACTATTTTTAATGATAACAATTTTTAAGAAATTACTTATAGTATTTTGTAAAATCTTTTGTAGCACTTTTTACCTGCTTTAGTTGTGTAGATATCGGAAACTTTAGTTACAGTTCTAAATTTAATAGCTACTTTATAAAATTTTAAAAATATTTAAATATGAAGAAATTTAAATTCCTCTGATAGTTAAAAATGTATGAAGAAACTTAGTTACCGTATTTATTCAAATCTAAGCCACACACCCAATTCTCGACACGTTTTTGGGAAAAATTGAAATTTAGTGTAAAAATATTTATCGATATCCTACAGGTATGAAATTTAAAAAAAAAAATTAATTG
This sequence comes from Nephila pilipes, assembly GCA_019974015.1. Taxonomy (NCBI): domain Eukaryota; kingdom Metazoa; phylum Arthropoda; class Arachnida; order Araneae; family Nephilidae; genus Nephila; species Nephila pilipes. The sequence goes on along the minus strand of BMAW01098500.1, from coordinate 572,469 downwards.
AGAACAAAAAGAAGTGAATAATTAATTTATTTTACCAATATATTAAGAAAAAACTTTCAAAAACGTACATGAACTTGTAATTGCTCTAACCGTCAGTATCATGTTCCGAAGATGATTCGTCACTCCCACTGTCATAGCTGTTTTTCAGAACTGGTGCCAGCATCGCCATTTTCCCACACGGAGTCGTCTTCCGTGCATCCAATGTATTTTTTTAAATAGCATTTCTTAAAAGGATGTATTTCATTGGAAACTTTTTCTCCAGACAACAGATATCCATTCTGCAATTTTCAAAGCACTTTCCTTCTTGATTTTCCCGGAAGTAGTTAAAGGGTGGTTTTCCAAATGCAACCTATTTTCGTACTCTCTTTTACGTAGTCATTAAAGGACTTATTAATGCTTATGTCAAACGGCTGAAGCTAGCTTGTCATACCCCCCGAGATTAACTCCAAATCGAAATTGTCTCGTCTCAGTTACTTTTTTTAGTGTCCGTCAAATGACCTTTAGACACGTCCATGACAAGCATGTCACGAAGATTTTGAAGAGCTCCTGGTCTTTTATTCCGCACTGAATTAGCCCAATCTTCCCTAATTTTAGGGGGTAATCCTTTGTTTTTTCTGATTGCGTACGATTACTAATTTGGGAAAAGCTTTCGTTTCTCTCTGGTGCTAATTTCCCACATAGAATCAAATACGGAGGTAATTTATGGCCTTCTGCTGAAACGCACAGTATCACAGAAATACATAGGGTTTTCTCGTCCTGTAATCAAGATTTTAGCCTATTTCTCACCTTTTGAATTTACTGTATAATTTCGTGCCTTATCAAACTACAGGGAGGGTAGGTTCTTCTACGTTTCCATTGCTTTTGAATTCATACGCATATCTTGTCCGAAAACCAATGATATGACGTTGAAACTGCACGAATTTATCTTCGAAATCAGCAGAAAGATTTTGGAAGATTGAAGTTATCAATCTCAAAGAAAATCCTTCCCTTCTCATGAATTTCTTACATCAGCTTCTTGATGCTTTAAAATTCTCGATTCTAAATTTATGAATGGCTTCTTTTGCTTAGCATTGCAGCATTTCTATTGTAACTATCAATTCTTTAGATCAAGCGTTACGTACAAACTGAGCAACACTATCACCTGCACCAGGATATATCCCTAATTTTGATCTATTGAAAGACTTTGTTGAAGATTTACATGCAAAATTCATGTGTTGCTTACGCCATCCATCGACGAAAATTTGTTTCATCCGTATCAAATTTTCTGGCCGCTGCTCTATTTTCGGTTTCTTCTGCATTTAAAATCTCCTTCATTTTCATACTTGCGTCATAGTGAACTCGTCTTGATGCCATTGCCGATATCTTCGATGTTTAGGTAATTAAAAAAAGCGTAACAAAAAAGTTCCAAACTACTTACAGACAACGAAGTTCAGAATAGACTGAATATTAAAGATAAATTGCGGGATAGTATGAGTCTTCGATGCAGTTTGGCAAGAATGGATAGTTACATTTTTCGATTGGAAAGGGGAGGAAACTCAATTTCCCCCATCCAACGAATGTTTCCGCCTTCGATTCTAAGCCGCACCCGATTTTCAGAAGCATTAAATTTGAGGGGGAAAGTGCAGATTAGATTCGAATAAATAGACCTATTCACTGCATAATCTATTTTTCGTGCAAAGCTTTAATTTTGTTAGTTATTTCTTTCGCTATTATTAATTTTAATAAATGAATTATTATGTATCAGATGTTTGCTGTTTATATTTTAGCATACAGTTCTTCGCAAATAAAAGCATTATTACTAGAACCTTATCAAGATAAAAAATAATGCATTCGTCTTTTAAATTTTAATAGAATATTTTGGATCTATAATCTTAGTGATATCTTTAACTTTAAAATTCAAATATTTAAACTCCTCTTTAATATAAAACTTATATTCCTTAGAAGCCTCAGTAGGTGAATTGTATTTAATATTCAACTTAGTTAAAAAAATTATCAATATCTTCGTTAATTTTTCTTTCAATAATATTATTGTAAAACCTGTACCCATATTCATAATTTCTTACAGATTTGTATTTCTAACTATAGTTAGATTACCAGGATTCACATGTTGGTACTCTTCATTATATATTCTTTACGGTCTTCACAATTACAAATATACCTGCTCAGCAATTCTTTACAGTTATTATAATTATAAATCAGATTTCCCAAGTTTTTATTAAATTTAAAAGCTTTTTAATGTCAATATTATTAATAGGAATTAAATTTTTATTATTGCTAAAATTTATATATTATCAAAGGATTTATTCCTAAATCTAATGCTAAAATGTTCTATTTTTTAATTATCATAATCTCAATAATAGATTTCATATTTATGAACTAAGTCGTTACAAATGTCTTTAAAATATATAGGCCGATATACTATCTATTTTATTAACTTTGAAAAAAATCTCTAAGAATTTTAATTTCTCTTTTCTTCAGACCAAAAAGAAAGTATTTATAACCCTTTTAATATTAAAATCCTTCTCAAATTTATCATTTGAGATATGTATATTTTTCTTTTATTATTAATGTTATTGGAAACATTAAGCATATTGCAACTATTATTTTAAAGATGTATAACTAGTTGTTGTATATATATATATATTACAAAAAGTATCTTTTCTTGAATGAAATTAATAATATCATGAACTATAAATTAAAATTAATTTATAAAAATGTTAAAAATAGAAATTCCACTGTATTGCCCCGATATTAAGCGACCAATTTTCAATTCAAGGAAATAAAATTTAAAGCCTAATTTGAAAGTTTTTTTTTTTTTTTTCCTTGTCTCTTTGAATCGCAACCATTTTGAGACATTTAAATCATAATTTTATTACAGATTTGATATTTTAGACAAATAAATACAATAGATGGCAGCACAACCTGACATCATGGAAATGTACCATCGGAGTTCCACTCGGTTCACAGAAACCTATTCTCAGTACACCTGTTAATAAAACAAGCAAAAAGGAAAAAAAAGACAACTCTGAAACTGGAAAACTATGCATTGTTTCCCCTGTCCAATATTGACCTCTAGAATATCCTCAAAATTTTACTTTTGTAAGAATTTAATTTCAATTTTTTAAAGAAATGCTTAAGAATTTCAAAACTTGTTTTCGAAATATTTTTTTTTTATTTGCTTGATTAAAAAGTATCTGTATATTTTGAACTTCTACACATTTCAGGTAAAAATCCAGAATGAAGGTGAAATACTTTGTGTATTTTCAGGCAAATTTTCTGAGATTTAAGCAAGTTGCAGCTTATTGCGAGTCTTGGCGATTACTAAAAACAAAATTAAACACTTTGCTAAGTCTCTGAAACCGCTAAATGCTAACACAAATCAAGTCATTTTAGCGATTTCTTTTACCAATGTTGTTTCAGTCGATTTGAGAGTTCTAGTTCTTGTGTTCGTGCTTGGTGCAAAGCAAAGTACAGAGATTCAAGAACTTTTTCTTTTGAGAATTACATTTTTAACTTTAATTATTTTCTTAATTGTAAATTCTTTCCAACTTATACTATAATCATGAGATACTTTTTGTAGTTATTGTTGTTTCTTAACATTAAAGTATTTTTCAAAATTTTCTTTCGTGATCTGTAACAGCTTCTGAGCAAGTACAGATTCTATTGTTCAGCCTCACAATAGTCTTTTTCAGCAACAATGGGGAATAAAAGCTCGAAAATGTTAAATACCCCCAACAAGCCATTTTCCGAGATTTAAGACTCGTCATGCAACAGAAATGATTCATGTTACATCTATCGAGACTACAAGGCCTCCTGTTGGCGTGATATCAAATTTTGGAAAGTGAGATGTCAGCTCAAGTGTCGTCGTGTCTCTGGAATAAAGATCAGAATTAAGAGATTCGTCACCTATTGCCCTCGTATTGCCTCTGTTACGTTAATAAACAATCAATAAATTATTAATCTGTAAAATTTCTGTTTTCTTCCTTTCTGGATGGAAAATTTCTATTTACTAGTTCTGTCCACCTAACTATGTGTCCTAAAACTTTATTTTTTCCCAACTGTATTGGTTTCAATATGGGGCTACCTTTTAATAACGCTCCTTCTGCTTTCTTTCCTTCATTTAAATCACATGTTTCCTTTCTCAGTTTCTCTAGTTGATTCGGTAATTCTTCTCTTGACTTAATGTGCACTTTTAATATTAATTCCTCTCTTTCTCCAATAGAAATATTTTCTCCTGTAACATCCTTTGTTTCCCCAATATTCTTTGGGGAAATTTTGGAATTTCCAACAGTTTTGTCTTTTGCTCTTCCTCTTGTTTTTCAATCTGCCTTTCGTCCTTTTCTTCATTTAAAGTACAAGATTCATTCCGCAATTTTTCTAACTGATTTAACAGATTAGAATTTTTATTTTTCTTGCCTTTTTCTAACTCCTGAATCAATCGACTTAATTCTTCATTTTTGTGCAGTGCTTCAATGAACTCATTAGCATTAATTTTAATTAAATTTATTGTATCTTTGTCTTCTCTAAATGAAGTTAAAAGGTTTTCCATATATGTAGCTATATTCTCTGCACAATTTCAATCTTATCATCTTCCTTTACATTACATTTAGGAAGTTTTCGTAATTCAAAAGGGTTCGAATCATGTCCATAAATTGTATTATAGTTCTGGCAGACGCGTGATATGCCAGGTTTCATTCTTTCCTGTATTCTTGCGTTTAGCATTTCCCTTACAAATTCTTCTTCGTAATTGGTGCTATTTTTTTTTTAAATTCTTAAGATGTATAGTTTTAAATCGTCAGTTACTCTTTCACCTAATTTTTTTGCTATTTATATTAACTCAGCTTTTCGACTTTTTGCTAAATAAGCCATTTTTAGATTTTACACTCAAATGTTTAGATAAAACCCCGCGAAAAAAATCAATTCAATTTAACTCACAATTTTTCTTAAGAAAATAATGGTAAAATATTATAATCCAAAATTAGTAATTACTTAATATAATTTCTAGTCATTATTTGTGTATACTTAGTTATTAATAACAAAACACCAATACTTCAATGATAAAATAATAAGCCGTGTTTACTTAAGACTAACGAACACCAATGATAAAAAATAATACTACTCATAAAACACACCATTTATAGAAATAAAAATACTTGATTAATTACTGGAAAATATTTCCGCCATAAAAAAAAATAGCAAGTTTTCACAACTGAACAAAAATTGCAATTACATGAATAAGTTTCGAAAACAAAATAGTCTACTTCCCAAACCAGACAGTTCAAGGTCAAACATAAAGAATTCTCTCTTGTTAAATGTGATTTATCGTTTTATTTCTAAATCTTTCCACAATAGCTTGTGATTCTTAGCACACACAGGAGGGTGTGTTATAAGAACTACAGAATATTGTATGATTATATAACAAAATAACAATATATACTCAAATGAAGCTCGCACTAACACAGAACGTGATTTATATTATCAGAATTCGTTATTCTAAAGCATAAGATATTTAATTAAAAATAATAATACAATACTAAATTCATAAAAAGATTCATACAAGTTTTAAAAAAAACATTAAAGTGGGAAATTCAGTTTATGATACACTAAAGTAGAACAAAATTAAATTCTAGAACAAAGCATAGGATATGACTTAATTTTAACGCATAAAATCAGAAATCGTACCTGAATTATACTCGGAGGACTTGCCACCTCACAATTTTTACAGCACTGGATTCTTTTCCTTGCTGAACGGCACTTCTTTTTCTTTTATAGAACACGTCTTGTTTCCCGAATGGTAGAATACCACTCTTATTTTGAAACCCAACCAGAACGGCACGTCGTTTTATTTCTTGTATGGCAGGATAGCACTTTTACTTTTCAACAGTACCAGGACGGCACTCAAGAACATGGATCTGGTTGATCCTCAAAAAAAAAAATTTTTCCAGGTTGGTGATTCTCAATCTAAAATCAGGACGAGTCATTAGCACATAATGCAAGCACTATTCCATTCTTCATATGAACGGATAGCATATACAACGCAGAGCTCTTGGCAAGACGGCGCACTTCAGCCAATGGTTGGTTTAACTTTTTAACCGGTTTTCAATCTTAATGCATCGATCATCTCTATCCAATCTAATTACTGTTAGAGTAATTATTTTTTGTCGCGTCGGTGCCTCCAGTTAAGACTGTAACGTATTACGAACGAACACAGTCAGGCTAGAGATAACTATTAAATTTTATTTTACCGCTAAACATGCGCCATGTCACACACCCTAAATCCCCATTTCCGTCCTCCTTTGTTCAGTCTCTCTCTTTCGTAGGTGCCTCAACCTCTGAGTCTCATTGGATGTCTTCGTCCTGGACGAAATCAACTGGTTTGTACGCGACGTTCACTACATTGGGTTTCAGTTTGAGTTCTGGTTCTAGTTCAGTACGTTTGATGGCGTCAAGATCATGAAGCTTGAAAGTAGTTGCTAGTTTTGGCAGAAGGTTTTAATGTTATCTGTCTTCATCATGAACTTTCAGGATTTGTTGTTTAAAGACTGTTTCCTTAACTAGTCAAGATTGTTGACGAAGTCAGCTTGGATTTCTTCATTAAGTAAATTTGTGATATTGAGATCTTGTGGCGTCTTCATTTTAGTACCAAACAGTATTTCGAAGGGAGAGATTTGAATACTTCGTTGGAACGTTGAATTTATAACCCCTTCTAGATTTCTTTGATGCGCGTATACCCTTTTTCTGGATTGTCTATGGAAAGTTTGGATATAACTGTTTCGATTGTAGAATTTAAACACTCTACTTGTTCATTTACTCTACGTAATCCAGTGGTGATTGGTAAATATTCGATTTTTTTCGGTACTGCAATAATCTGGAAATTATTTGGAAGTAAATGCGGTATCTCAATCAGAAATAATACGAGTAGATTGCCTATTTTTTTTTTATAATTTTTGCAGAATGGAATGTGTTGACTTCGTTGGGTAAAGTCATTCGAATTTTGGAACGAGTCAATGATGGCAAAAATAAGTTTGTAGTAGGGAATGAGTCTAAATGGTCAGCATGATATGTGTGTAGAGGAATGGCTTCTTTTTTTGATAGGGTTTAGTAGACCATCTTATTTGTTACGCTTGAGATTAATCAAAATACATGGAACACAATTTTAAATATAACAACTTATTTGTTCATTAACTTTAGAAATATAGAATTGAAAATTGAGTACTTCTTCTGTTCTTTTAGAAGAATGTATAATGTCATTTTGCATATTTCTCGGAATAATGAGTAGTTCTTCACCATCAACAAACATGTAGAGTATAACAGATTTTACAAGGTAATTGTTGTAACGCTTAATTTTCAAAAGTTCTTTGATAGTCTGGATTTCAGTGTCTTGTTCTTGAGACATTTTGATTTTTGCTGCGAGACTGTCTTATATGACCATAACTGGGTGTCTACTTTACGCATCTACATTATTCATTTTGGAAGCGGAGCGATGTTCTATCTTATACTCAAAATCTTGTAGTTGCATGTCCATCTCGATATCCGAGTGCACAAATCTTTTTTCTTTAATGTCATCGCAACGTGTTACAATCAGTGACTATTTTGAAATGTTTGCCTAAAAAGTATACTTAAAACTTTTTTAATGCTCGGACAATAAAATATATCCATAACCAGGAATACTGGCATCACAATGAATTTCGGTATCAGCGTTCTGATTGTAAATATTAAGAACAGGTGAAGAAGATAAATTATACATAGGGTGTCCAGCCTCAATGTGACCCAATAACTAATTCCCAAACCGTTCGGTTTAGATATGCACTTCCAATTTGAAAAATGTTTTAAAAAAGGTAAATGTTTTTACGAGCTTTTCGAACCTAAAATCCCATTTAGAAAAAATTACAAAAATTAAATTTTTATATGGTCCCCAGGTCCTATCACTTGCATTTAAGAAAAGTTGCATTACACAAAAACAAAGTAAACACTGACGATAAAAACGATAAAAACTGACCGAGCTATGCCTACATAAAGTGAAATCACCTGAATTGCTCAGAAAAGGGGGTGGTACATAAATTGAGTTTAGAGAACAGTAATTCACTATCTACAGAAAGAGCAAAAGAAAAACATCATAGTGATATTAAAACATCGTAGTAAACATCATAGATTGACAATTTGTATTGTTGTATGGCAAACAATAAAAGTTAAATTAAAGAAATACAACTTGTATTGTTTTAACAAATAGCAAAAGAATACAGGATTTGACGATTTAATTATAGCATAATGTGGAATGATACGCCAATCATGAATTAGGGGCTTTATTATATCAGAATAACCAAATTAACTTAAGTAATGTTCAAAATGACTGCCTTCCGCAGAAATGCAGTACCGAACCCGCGTCAGAAACTGATTCGATTGAGTAAATCGGATTTACTCGTGGATTCACGTTCGTACACTTTGCTTTTTAGGACGCCCCAGAGAAAGAAATCCAGAATACTTAGGTTGGGGGATCGTGGGGGCTACTCCTGTTGACCTGCGTAGCCGATTATTCAAGTGTCAAATGTCTGCGCCAAAAATGTATATGGTTGCGTAGATTTGTGTGCTGGTGTACCGTCATGTTTGTACCACATGCGTGAAAAATCCCGTAAAGAAACTTCTTCTAAAAAATCGGCTAACGGTCCAGATAAAATTTCCGTGTATGATTCTGATATTAAAGGTCCATCGAAATACATTGGGCCTATCAATGTGTTCTTCCATATTCCGCACCACGCATTCACCGACTTCGTGGTGATTGGGTTGTATTAGATGTGGGTTTTCGAGGGACCAATAATGCGTATTCTGTGTATTAATAGTATCTTGCCTCGAGAACTGGCATTCATCCGACCACAAAGCTTCATTCAAAAAATCTGGATTTTCATCCAATGTGTTTAACACGAAATTGCAAAAATCAAAACGACGCTCCTGGTCTCCGGGCATTAGTTCCTGAGCCAGGGCTGAACGATAAGGATATGCACCGTACGTATTTAATATGTTCCACACCGTCGATTTTGAGTAGGAACAAGCCTTGCTAATATCCCGGACACTACTTTCAGGATGAGCTAGGGCATATCCTAGAACATCCTCAGCGGGTATCCGCAAGCTTGAAGGTGTGGCACGAGACAAGGGAATACGTATATGACAACTCCCAGTTTTATACAAACGTTGAACAGCACAGGCAATTGTACAATAAAATGGATGTCTTCGATTGGGAAATTTAATGGCATAAAGTTTTGCCGCCTATCTCTTATTTCGATTACACTGCCCATACAATAGTACCATTTCGCAGTAGTCTTCATTTGTATAACTACATCTCGTTCTCCCGTACAAGAATTCGTAATATTAGAATACGACTGTATGCAATTGCAAGCGACTACACAAAAAATTATAACGTTTGCCATGGTCAGTACCGCAGCAAATCAGTCTGCAGCCGCAGCAAATAAGTCTATTTTTTTGGAACTGCTTTTGTATTTTTTTAATTATTGTATTATTAACGTAATGCATGTACTTTTAAATTTAAAAACGATTAACATAAAAGTGACGTGCAAGAGCGAAAGTTTCCTGGCAGAGTTCCAATTAATTTCACTTTGGAGACGGCCCCTTACTAGCTTCTTGAAAAAGGCCGATAAAATGGTTGAAATGTATGATTTTCAGAGTTCCATAACTTGGAAGTGCATATCTAAACCGAACGGTTCGGGAATTAGCGATTGGGTCACATTAAGGCTGGATACCCCTGCTTATATTTCTGTATCATTAAATTTAAATCATGATTTTTCTTCAGAAGTTTTGCTAAAGGATATGAAATAATGGATAAATTTAAAATGGACTTCCGAAAATATCTAATAAGGCCAAGAAAAGAGAAAAGATTTCAAATTTTTATGGCATTTTGCTCCAGGAAAATTAACAATTTTGATTTTATTCGGTAACGGACAGAATCAACCATTTAGAACAACATGGCCAAGAAATTCTATTAGTTTACTTAAAAATTCTCACTTTTGAAAATTTATGTATAAGCTAAAAGAGGAAGGAAATGAAAATACTGATGCAAGCCTTTCGAGACCTTTTGTCATCCGTATAAATTAAAACATGCCCTGTGATAATCAAATCTTTAAACATTGTATTTAAAGATTTTAAGAAAGACAGTTAGAAATGCGCTAAGACCAAGAGGAGAAACTGAAATTGTCCATTGAGTGTCACAAATTATGTATATCGTCGGCATTTGATTCAATTTCTAAATGAAAAAAAAGTTTCGATAGATCGATCGCAATGAATATATTTGCATCTTGAAGGTTATCAAGCAGATCGTCTATTAGAGGAAAGGGATAGTTAATTTTGAAATGATTTAATTAAGAAAGTTGTCTCTCTCTCTCTCTATATATATATATAATCTCAATACAAACTCTAGGGTTTCCTTCTTTTTTCTTGGCTAGAAATGTCAAAAGAGAAAGGCTCAACAATTCCATCAACCAACCATTTCGTCACTTGGTCATCTACAATTTTTCTTTCTGCAAAAGGTGATCGTCGTAGTCTATGTGTGTTATTGGTGCTTCATTCTTTAAATTAATAAAAATATTATTATAATTAGTTTTAGTCGTCATTGGTTTATAGCTTGAAACCAAATTATGTAGAATATTTCATTGAGTTTCAGTAAAATTTAATTAAATTTCGAGTTCTAATTTATCATTTATTGAGATGTTAGAAATCGAAAATTGTTCTACAATTCCGTTTTACTATCAGAAAATTTTATTAATGTGACACCGTCTATGTTGATTTATATTTCGGCCTGTATTAAAACGCCATAGTTCGCTATCAACAACACAAAAGTTTGTTATAAATTTCTGATTATCTATAATAAGTTTTTGCATACGGCTACCGATTGGTGCACTATGCCCATTAACAAACATTGTACGTGACCCATGAAAATTACTTAAAGGTGGTGAACCAATTTTGTTATTAGTATTTTTCGATAGAATGGTTTTCTGACTACCGGTATAGACCAACGCAGTAAATGAATTATCTTTAATTGGTTTTGTTTTATTAACATCGCACTAGGAACAACACGAGTTAGTGGCGACGGAAAGTAATTCTGAACCTCGGTCAAGTGACGAGGACGATACCCGAACTGGTATCCCCTCTCCCAACTTTCATACCACGCCAATGGGAGGACTTCGGTTCCAACAAAATTAAAGTGCATCAGCCCAGCTTCTCGGTGGATTTTCAGTGGCATCAAGGTTCCAGCCCGCGACTCGACGAAAACCGCCGCCCGCAAGTATGCAACCATATCCACTAGGTTACCGAGGGCCACGAATTATCATTAATAATAATCGTTTTATACATCAAAGAAGGTAAATTATTTACAGCGGACACAGCATAATCGATTCGAACTTGGTTTGTAAGTACTTGTTGCAGAAATATGGCAAAATTTTTACAAATACATCATTTGAAACCTTTATGTGTATCTGGGCAAACACGACAAATATGTCCTGTCATGTTGCAGACAAAGCAAGTCTTTTGTTTATTATATGTATTTCGGGTTTCAAATTTCATGAAGTTATGTTTTGAGTTCATGTCGCGTCCTCAACTGAATTCAGAAGAAACACTAGAATTTGTTGGTGGAAAAGTTTTTTTTTTTCTTTCATTTACTATTTTTCCATAAATACCAAGTTTTTCTTAAAGTTTGAAATAGATTTAGCACCTATAAAATAGTTTTATTTGATGGGTAATCCTGTATGCCATTTATATACAATATTCAAGTAATGAAAATGCTTCAATAACTTCATAGTAAGTACTTGCGAGTTCTCTAATTGCAGTAAAATACTCGGAGTGATTCATTTTGACGTAGTTTAGTTTTTATTATTAACGTCGCACTGGAAGCAACACGAGGGCTATTGGCGACGGACCTCGTAATTTGATCCACGGTCAAGTGACGAGGACGACACCTGAGCTGGCACCCCTCTTTCCTAACATCCACACCACGCCAACGGGAGGACTTTGGGCTTCAAACAGATTTAACGTGCATCAGCCCCGGCTACACGGCGGGCCTTTGGCGGCTAAGGATGGAACCCGCGACTGAACGAAAACCGCCGACCGCGAGTCCACGACCTTGACCACTAGGCTACCGCGGCCCTTTCATTTTGACGTAATTTACGCCTGCTGAACTGTCTATGAATTTCAGCATCATTTAATTGATGGCGGAATTCTAATAAAGAATTTTTATACAAAAACCATGTGGTAAGATTACTTTGTGTACATATAAAACTCCTTGCCTGCCCCTCAATCAAAGTTTTGACAAATATTTTAGTCATCCAAGGAGCTATTGTTTTAGGTAGGCTATAAATTGTTGTACCCGACCACTTCTTGTATTTAATCACTTTTCATATTTTTAATATGTTAATTAGATTTTTTATAACCATGTTCTATTTCTTGATTTTATGGTTCTATCCATAGACTTAATATTAAATTTTTCTATATTCTTTTACTTAATGTTTTTGTGTGTGTGTAGCTCTAATGTTAAATATAAATACTTGGTAATTTTAAATATTAGCTAGGATATTATTCAAACATCTCAAATTTATGGTTCTATCCCCATGCGTTTAATGTTAAATGTTTCTATAATCTTTATAATCAATTTAATAATTAACCGTTTCCTATAATTTTAGTTACCTTTGGCTTAAAATATATTTATCGTTTGCTTTAATTTTAATTACATATAGCTTAAATTATATTAAATTGTATGTTATTTTAATGACATGTAGCTTTTATTATATTTAATAATAAAATTTACTTAATTACATTCAGCTTGAGATACATTCAGCTCAACAATTTATCATTTTCTTTCATTTTAATTACATTTAGCTTAAAATATATTCAGTTCAAAAATTTGTCATTTTTCTTAATTTTAATTATATGTAGCTTATAATAAATTTAGATTAATAATTTACCGTTTCCTTTCATTTTAATTACATTTAGCTTGATGTTCAATAATTTATCGTTTGCTTTAATTTTAACATCGGAAAGAGTATATTATTCATTTCAATATTTCATCATTTACTTTTATTCTAATACAGTATAATCTCGCTACAACGGTATCCTCTATATCGATAATTCTCTCTATTACGATGGTAATATTTTCCTTTCTATCACAATAATTCTCTCTATTACGATTTTTTTTTTCAAAGTCCAACTGATGTCTACGAAGTATACGCTATACAAAGAAAGTCTAGATAAAATGTGGTTGGACCGTTGGACGGGGTTCTCAAGTTACATTCTTTGTCGAAAAACTTCGTTGAAATTTTGCATTGATCTTGCTAATGTAACTATCGAACGAGAAGTGCATTACTTTTAAGGGGGGGGGGGAATAGAGTTGACATTTTCTGGCAAACACAGCGTTGAACCTTACTCCTATTCTCCCCTCTTCGAAAAATGGTCAAAGATTCCTTTCATCGGAAGCGATAGATAAAACCTCGCAGCGTCTGGGAGTACTTTGTGATACGTTCTTTTGTCTACATTTGAGAATCATAAGAATTTTACCCTCCGATAAATTGTGTCAATTACGGTAATTCGAATCGGGAATTATTCTTGCATTATGCTAGAAGACTTTCATTTATTTATTTATAAATTTTGTTTATTTTGACGTTTGTTTCGTAAAAATGGGGAAAAAAATGGCTCTAAGAAAAGAAACATCCATCGAAGAAAAATTCAACTTCCTAAAGGATATTGATAGAAGTATGAAGCAAGCTGAGGCTTGCAAAATATACAGATTTTAACAATCGACCGATGCAACTTTTTTAAAGAAACGAAAGGAAATTGAAAACATTTTCAACTCTAATGATATCGATCCACAAAAAAAGAGGATGAAGACAGTTTTAAATGACGAAATAGATGCTGCCCCGTTAAAATGGCTTAATAAAAAAAATGGGCTTTGAATGTACTTTTAAATAGGTCAATTATTAGCGAGCAAGCCAGAAAAACTGCATGTATGTTGGAGAACCCTGATTTCAAAGTTAGCAGTGGATGGCTCACAAGGTTTTCGAAACCGACATGGGTAACCTGTCTATGGGTGGCATGGTGAAGAAAAATCAAAACCACTGGTTGACGTACTGTACGCATCACACGTCAAAGAGAAATGTGTCAAATTTTTGAAAAATATTTCATTCACACGCAATGACTGTAACACAGATGAGACGGGGTTATTTTTCCAGGTGTTACCTGAAAGATCCTTAGATTTCAAAAGGGGAGGGCAAAAAATTCAAACAGAGGTTAACAGTATTACTGTGTACAGATATATGAGGCCGCGGTAGCCTAGTGGTCATGGTAGCGGACACGAGGCAGGCGGTTTTCGTCGAGTCGTAGGTTCGAGCCTTGATGCCACAAAAGACCCGCCATGTAGCGGTCTGATGCACGTTAAATCTGTCGTAAACCAAAGTCCTCCTGTGGAGTGGCATGGTGTGGAAGCTACAAGATAGGGTACCAGTTCAGATGTCGTCCTCGCCACTTGACCGGGGTTCAAAATTCAGAGATATGTAGCCAATAGCCCTCGTGTCGCTTTAAGTGCGACGTTAGTTAATAAACCAATCAAAGTTTATAAATATATTGAAAACATCTCTTGTAATTGGAAGATCCTTAACGCCAAAATGTTTTAAAAACATTAAGAGCAAACTATAGACTACACTGCGAACAAGAAAGCTTAGATGATCAAAAATATTCAGTGAATGGTTATTGAAACTAGATAAAGGTATGAAATCGAAGAAGACAAACATTGCTCTTTTAATTGATAACTACTCTGCACGTAAGCCCATTCCAAAATAGCAGAGTATAGAAGTTTACTTCTTTCCACCAAACACTACTGCAGCTGTAGAGCTCCTCGATATGGCATTATAAAATGCTTCAAAGAAAATGATTATAGAATATTGAGAAAACGATTAGTGAATAAAATGAATTTTAATATTGATCAAAAGCACATAGTGTCTGTTATTGTAAAAGATGCCTGTGAATGGGTTCCTGGGAGTTGGTGGGAAATAAAGCCACAGTCCATATCTAATTGTTGGAAAAAAGCTGACTTCTTTCAAAATGACGAAGAGAGTCAATGGGACACTTTTGCGGATATTTTGAGGAAAAAAATACTAGGTATTCAAAATCCCTTGTCGGATTACGAAAATAAACAGAAAAAAAGTTTGAACTATCTGTTCACGATTATTTAAATGTCAATGATTGGAAAAAACAGATCCTTTCGGATCTAACAGATGAAAACATTCTTTCTGAAATAAGAAGTAATAAAGCTGAAGAGTCAAATGATGATGATGTAAATGAAATGGATGATTTCTCAACGGTAAAGACAAACTTATCTTCTGGAGAAAAAGAGTACTCAATCGATGTTCTTTATAATTTTATTTCTAGCTTACCTACCTAATGTACCAGATGAGCATCTAAATTCTTTAGTTGCACTTCGTTCTTTTTGCTTGAGATTGTCTGGATAATGCAAAAAAAAAAAAAAAAAAAAATAGGATTTCTTATCGCAGAAGTTAAGTTTTTATTAACGTCGCACTAGAAGCAACACGAGGGCTATTGGCGACGGACCTCGTAATTTTGAACCACGGTCAAGTGACGAGGATGACACCTGAGCCGGCACCCCCCTCCTAATATCCACACCACGCCAACGGGAGGACTTTGGGCCACGAACAGATTTAACTTGCATCAGCCCCGGCTACACGGCGGGTCTTTGGCGGCCAAGGATCGAACCCGCGACTGAACGAAAACCGCCGGCCGCTAGTCCACGACCTTGACCACTAGGCTACCGCGGCCCTTTCTTTTCGCAGAATTCGAAATAAATAAAGATCAAATAACAGGTATGTATTTTCATTTATTTATACTGTCTAATACATGGCTATGACCTGAGCAAGGGTACTTCACTCAAACTTGAAGGGGGAGATTGTAAAAATTATTTAACTCTGTAAACATGTCGTTCTGACTCCATTTAATGTATATTATTATTTGTATTAACACGTGAGGGTGCTGAATGAAATCAGAGCATCCTTGGTGTCGCCACTGAATATGAAGAACTAAGTTCTTTTCGTTCCAGTATTGATTCCCTCTATAACGATAATTCTCTCAAGAACGATAAATTATTTTGCTCCCCAAAATATCGTTATAGAGGGATTTCCCTGTATTTAATTGAGTAATTTAATAATTAAAGAATTTGTCCCAAATTTAAAAGCTAGCACATTGGGTGGCTAAATGTATTCTTTACTAAACTTTGCACAGAACAATTTTTTTTTTTGCTGTGTGTGAGTGAGTGAAAGTAAAGTTTATTGGCGCTGAGCTAAATGGGACCATATTAGATAAAAATATGGTCTCAACGTTTGAAAAAAAAAAAAAAAAAAGACAAAAATTGGTTGACAAGGAGGGTCGAAAATAGAGAACGATCGTTTGGGTATCCCGGAAGAGCGCCTCCTGTGTTTACCAAAAACAGCACACCTCATGAGAAAGAAAAAAAAATAAATCATTAGGTGCCACAGGGTCACGATGCTTGTACTCATCTAAAGAAGGTAAGCTTCTGAGGTTCTCTGATAAAAATGCCCAGGGACAGGATGCCCAACTTTAACACAAGACATTTATTACCCATTTTAGTCGCTTCTTCGGTAACCACATAGGTGTATTTTTTGCTGTTCATTCAACGAAGGAGAAAAAAAGAAACGATTCTTTACAAACATTTATAAAACACTTTACGCTGTACGAATCAGAATTAATACATTTTCGATGTGAATTTCCGAGATCCTTCAAAAAAAAAAGAGTAAAAGGTTGAAAGATCAACATACCTGTTATGATTTAATTACAGAGACATTAAATTAGGAGGAAAGGAGAAAGTATGATTTATTTTTGTTTCGTCATCAGAAATTTCAGAATCACTGTTTAGCGATTTAGAGTTAAATCCTGAAATTCATTTAAATTCTCGATAGAGATAGAAAAACTTCTACTACGGACTTAAAATTTATTACCATTAGTATCCAGACCGAATACATTTAAAATGCAAACTAGATCATTTATAGAAAAATAATTGGATATTAATTTCTCGCGATATTCAGTATTGAAATATTTCTCTTCTTTCACATCTTAGAAAAAGCAGAATTAGTCCATTCCTTCCGCCTTTTACGACGTGAGTAGTCGACAACAATCTCATAAAGGGGACAATTTAATTTTTCGTTTCAGTATCTTTGTCTCTTGTTCATAGCGATTGCGTGGTCATAGGCGAATCTTGTGTGAAGGGCTGTTACGTCGTTTGGGGTACAGATCATGCCCGCCGATCCATAGCGTTTCAGTAAAATTACAAAAAAAAAAGGAGTTTAAAAATTATTTATTAGTAATAAGTTGAAGAGTTTAATGTTAAGGTGTGAGGCTTTTTTTGACATCTTATAATGAAATAATCATTATTTTAAAAAATTAAGGTATATTAAGAAAAACGAAATAAATAGAATATATTCATTGTTCTCATATATATATATTAAGCAAATATTATATGCCTATCTCTAGAGATGTATAGATATTTTACAAAAACTTAATTCCATTTGATAGTTTTAATACGAAGAAAAAAAAGTGAGTTAACCAAGCACAGAAGACACATAAAAAGTAATTTGTGCAAATGAATAAAATAACTGATTCCCATCCCCCCCAATTTAATACGGCTTCAAATTAATATTGAATCGAAAGTGAGCATATAATCGATTTTCTTCTTTAAAGCGACTTTTTGTTTAGTTTAAATAAATTGTTTTACCACAAAAACTAAATCAAAGAGTGTATTTAATTCAAATCCAATAAAATCTGAAACCAAGCTGACATGCAGACACAAACTGATATCTAGTGCCCTTATTGATTTCAACTAAATAAATTCTTACCCTCACCCTTTTGAAAGAATATCTCAATGTAAAATGCCTCAACCCTAAAGGAAAGAGCGTGGTTCCCTAATAAGCCATAAAATTTCCTGTCAAAGTTCATTGTGTAGACACAACCCTCCCCAATTATCTATCACGAAGTCAAAACTTTAAAGGGGGGGGAAGGGAGAATGTGGAAAAAACTACATCTAAAACGAATACGTCTAATTGAAATGTTTTCTGCGAGTTCACTGCCAAACGGAATTATATGTTTGGTCACTTTATAACTCTCGAAAAAGCACCAAAGAAAACGCGCTAAGCTCAAAGGGTTCCCCAAAGTGTTGAATACTCCTGATTTAAGCCAAAGAACGGTGGCCAATATGTGACCTAATGCGTCTCGATTATTTGAAACACGTGATTTTATTTTGTCCCTAAAATATTTATTTATACGTATTTTTACAAGCAAACTGACTAATATTTTGGCGTTTTGATTAAGCAAATAGTGATCCCTTGAGAAACCCCTGTCAAAGTTCCAGGGAACCCAGTTTGAAGTTAAGTTTTTTAATTAACGTCACACTAGAAACCACACGAGAGCTATTGGCGACAGGCCTCGTAATTTTGAACCACGGTCAAGTGACGAGGACGACACCTGAGCTGGCACCCTCCTCTCCTAACTTCCACACCACGCCAAAGGGACCCAGTTTGAAGACCTCAGTTGTAGACTATATATCTGAACATTATCATGGCTATCACAAACACTGTAAGTAACTACTGTTACAAAAGACTAAGTCTTGTTATATTAAAGTACAAAACAGTACAAGAACAAAACAAATTTTTAAGGAAGATTATGAACCTCTACATATTGCAAAGAATACGTTTTGTTAATTATTCGTGATTCCCTGTTTGAAATAATAAAGCTTTTAACCTTATTTCAAATGAAAAAAAGTTTAGGGAAAGAAAAAATTGTTCCTTGCTTCAATTTCCTAAAGGAAATGTAACTGAATATGAAATTTGCAAGAAAATATTAAATAGTTTCTTCACTTTGTTTAGCATCTCCGAGATTATATACAAGTCAGAAAAAACTCAATTTATCATTTAACAATATGCTTCAAGAAATCCCGCAATTTTTTCTGCTGGACAAAAGTTTTGTGATTTTGAATTTAAAACCATTTTCTTTCAGGAGCTTAAAGTTCATATTAGCAAATTTCTAAATCCTCTTTCTCACATGAAACACATTTTATGATTATCAAACAATATTAAGTTTTCTCATAATTAAAGGGCTAATTTCTATTAATTCTAAATAAACAGTTATTAACTGAGAGTGGTAAAACTGAAATAAATACATTAATTTCATTATTAACTCATTAAATGCGTTACTTTCCAAATTCAAAAGATGTACTTCAAATGTGTAAAAAGTTTGAAATGTAAGACTTGCATAAGTGTGTGTATATATATATATTCCAGAATAAATATATAACATTATAATATTTTATATATTAAATTTATTAAAAATCATAGAAGTTTTCGGTAAACTAAGCTCAACAAAATCACAGATGTTGATCACAACTTACATTCTTGTATAAGTCCAAAATATATCTTCACACAATCAATACACGTAAAAATAATACTAAATGCATTTTAAATCAATTACAACAATAAGTTAAGATATATTAATAGACTAATGTGAAAAATTGTCAAAGAAGTATATCTTTTTAAAAGTATGAAAACAATAACAAAATTATCAATGAATTGTAACACAACTTTTATAAATAGAAAGAAAACAAGCCCATTAGTGATTTCTTTGGATATCTAGCGCATATAATTATTTAATAAAACATTAAAAAACGTTATATATGTATAACTATATATTAACAAGATGCGATATCAAATATCTTTAGTAATTATTACATAAATATTCATTTGTTCAAAATCATATGTGAAATATTTTTCTTTTTTATAAAACTATCCCTAACGAAATCAATTCCAACAGTTTATTTGGGAAGGAAGTTCAAAATCTCTTAAATACATTTTTTTTTTTGAAAATGGATGTGATTATTCTATCTAACAAATTAAAAATATATACCAAATATTAAGTAATTTGAAACATACGATTATGTTTAAAAAATATGTAAGAAATCTTAAATTTTTGCAAATATAAATCACTTTTACACGGACACAGAGCTGTCGCTGTTGATTAGAAATCCCAGTAACAAATTAAAATATAGCTTGTATATAATGTTGCTAAAATTATAGCAAAATTATATTTTCACTTTCATCATTTTGTTTATCTTGATTACTATTTTTGGGTAAGTATTGTTTATACTTGCTTATATCTTTCAGAAACTCTTCTATGCCATCTTCCCATTTTTTCCTAGGTCTTCCAGTTTTTGCAATACCTTCAGGAATCCAATCTAAAATGCATCGTGGCCATCTATTGGAGCTCATCTGGCTTACCTTTGTATACCAAGCAGCTTTTCTAAGCATCATGATATCAAAAATACTATACTTAATAGCAATTATATTCCTTAATTCTTGTGACGTGTATGTTTCAGGATATTTTTCACAATACCATTTCCAATAGTTCATCTCCACAGCATTCAGAGCTTTTTTCAAATCTTCAGTTAAAGTCCAAGTCTCACATCCGTCTGTCAGAATTCGCCTGATGATTGCATAGAAAATTCTTCTTTTGTTGTTCATCGTTACACTTACATCTCGAACAACAGGATGTAAGAAACCAATGGCTTTTTTTGCTTCTAAAATTCTATTATAAACATCTTCGACATTTCTACCATCAAGTTCTAGAACAGAATCTTCAAAATTTATAATTGTTTCCCCTTTAATTATGGTTTTACCCAAAGTTAATATTTCGGAACCGAAATATTTTATATTTTTAAGATTGACAAGTAAATTTAAGTCTTTGAAATTCTGTTTCAGGCTCAAAACCATCGTTTCTAAAATTTTATGATTCTCAGCAACGATAATTAACTTATCGTTATACATGATGTACGTTAAAATACGATCATCAATCGTAATTCCGTTTTTACAGTTTTTCTTCATCCATTTCGTGATAGATTCTTGTACATACATTTTAAACAATGTAGGTGCCAAACAACAATGTTCTATCAATCCTTTAGACAAAGTAAATATTTTTGATAGTCTATCTGATGCAATAATTCTTATAGTGTTAAGCTTATGTAAATGTACCATAACCCCAAGTAAAGATTTACAAATTCCGTACTTTTCAAGTACGGCAAAAAGTTTTGCATGTTCTATGTCGAAGAATGCTTGCCTGAGATCTATGAAAGCAAAGTGAAAAGGTCCATTTCGTTTCTCGGCATTTTTTTGAAGGAGCATTCTGAATAAATAAGTTGTGTCCAAACGTTTTTGAAGAGGTATAATGCCACACATATTCTTAAAAGCCTCGGTTTTCTCTAAAACTTCCTTTAAAATAGCGCACATGATTCTCATTATGGAATGAACCTGAATTCCATTTCCTATTTGGTACTTCACACGATTTTTAACTTTAACCACGTCAGAAATGTATGTTTCACTTATTTCAGTAGGTATTTCCTTACCATTAAATATATCTCGGATTAAATTTGTTATCAGGGATTTGGTTTTAAAACTGCTGCATTTCAAGAGTTGTATAGATAAGCCACCAGGAGTAGGGCTTTTATCATTTTCAAGATCAACAAGAGCTTTCGTCACATCTTCAATGCTAACATCAATGGCAATCTCAGGATTAATTTCATATAAATTTTGCTTACTTTCTTTTATTTTTGCCTGAAATTCTTTAACATCTAGACGATTACTTTTGAAAAATGTTCGGTAGAATTCATCTGATGATTGATACTCCATTACATTCTCGTCAGTTTTGTTGAGCAAATCATACATAATATCCCAAGCTACTTTATTACTTTTCCATTTCTTAGTATTAAGAATCTCAGTACAAATACCTTCCCAAACCTCATTCTTTATTTTATCAAATTTTAAGTCAAATGTAGTCTCACCTGGAATCGGTTGTTCATTTACACGTTCTTCATTCTCATACTTTTCAATAAAGCGTAATCGCTTTGCTCTTAATTCTTTTATCTCTTTATCCCACAATAAATTGCCAAATAAGTCTTTATCTCGAATGCCAAGAATTTTTGCAGCCGCCAAATGAATACTTTCTTTCAAATGTTGGTACATTCCTTTTGTTGTTCTCTTCATAGACAAATCTATAATGGATTCCAAATAATTTTTATACGAAGTTCTAACGGTGTTACTGTATAACATATACGTCTTATATCTTCTAGTTTCTAGTACATCTTCTGATGCAGTTTCTATTATTTCGTCCTTTACTAGCAATGGAAAGGAGATGCATGCTTCAAGGAATACATGATCAGTTCCACATTCTAACCATCTGCATGCAAGAACATCATGAACGCACAATGATGCCTCTTGTCTAGTAATGCAGAAATCAATCAACGACTTTGATAAATTTTGC
Source organism: Nephila pilipes (assembly GCA_019974015.1). Classification (NCBI taxonomy): domain Eukaryota; kingdom Metazoa; phylum Arthropoda; class Arachnida; order Araneae; family Nephilidae; genus Nephila; species Nephila pilipes. Next base: position 550,095 of record BMAW01098500.1, on the reverse strand, counting down.
TTATGATACCATGTATATTTATGAATGTCTTCATGTTCGAAAAATGTATTTTGTATTTTCAAATGGTATTCTTCACACAGATCTATTAGCCTACGACCATTATTATTTACTTCACTATCCCCAAACTTTCCAACGACTTTACTGGTCTTTGATACACCCACTTTACTATTAAAGTCCCCCAACATTATAAGTTCGTACTGTGTGTTCACTTTTTTTAAGACATTTTTCAAATCTTCTAGAAATCGATCCTTGACAGCGGGTGTAGCACATTCATCTGTCCCGTAAACTCCTATGACTATAATTTTATGACCACATGCGCTAAGTTTCACTGTTATGATTCTTTCACTTATTGCTTCCCATCTTATGATGCGACCAAAACCTTTTTTTAAGAGAATTGAGACTCTAGCTCTAGAATGTCCCGATTTTACGCCACTGAACAAGTGTATGTAATTGCCGTATTCCTCTTTTCCGCTTCCTCGCAATTTTGTTTCGGTCAAAACCACTAAATCTTCATTCTCGCGCTCAATTTCGGCAAAAGTTTCCTTTTTCTTTTCTGTTAACCACCGAATGTTCCAAGTGCTGAACGTATAAGCTTGCGTACGAGGAATGTTTCTGTTTTCCATCCTAGTAAAAAAAAAAAAAACGTTAAGTCAATAGAAATTATTAGCTTCTCTTGAATAATATAAGAAAAATGAAAATCAGAGTTTGGGTTTATAATTTACATGATATATCAATGAACAGTTTCGTGGAATTCTTATTTTTTCGAAGAAAGAGGAAATACGTTGTAGGAACTTTATCAAACACTTTAAAAGACCTGGAATGAAAAGAAACAAATAATAATTAATTGTAATAAAATAGTGCATACAGATTACATATTATACATAATTTTTAATAATGTTAGATTTTGCTGCATGTCTCCAGATTCAGCTAGCGTATGTCAGGACTGGTCAGAAATTGAGATTGATTCTTAACGTCTCATTGAGAAACAACTCGAGGGATGTCAATGACGTACCTCATAATTTTGAGCCTCGATCAAGTGAAGAGGACGACACTTGAGCTGACACCTCCATCTCCTAACTTCCATACAACGCAAACGGGAGGACTTTGAACCTCGACTAGATTTAACAAGCATCAGTTCCATTACATGGTGGGTATTTAGTGGAATCAAGGCACGAACCCACGACTCGACGATAATCGTGTGTCCGCGACTATGACGACTAGGCTACCGCAGCCACCATTTCTTAAAGGGAACTTACTTGGAAATTGTGATATTTTAAACGAAATGAAATCATACAAAATTCAAAAGATCATTGTAAAAAGATCATAAAGTTACACACCGGCCTATAAAAACATTTCTAACTATACAAAAAAACTATTCCAACCCCAGAGTAACAATTATTATCCCAATAAACAGATATCATGTTGTGTAAACACATTACTCGTGTTAAATACGACACATCATGTACATAAAAGTAACTCAAGACATAAAATGCGTGATAATACTTTTAACAATTTAACATTTTTAGGTTTTTGAAGTAGTTTTATGTGATGATTTCATGGGTGCATATTTAAATACCAAAAGGTTTTTCAACACATCGGTATTTTAAATAAAACATAATGAAAAAGTCATATTTAAATTATGATTTTACTTTTATGTAGAGAGGAAAAAACTCTTTCTAATGAACAGATAATTCTATGAATTCAATAAAAATTCTATTCTTTCAATTTTTGTTTTGTTTTCACATTACGATTTGAACAAATTTCAGCATGTATTAATTCTTAAAACATAATTTATCAAATCTTAATTGCTTTTACTTAATGGTTTTGGTTCCTAAAATTATTTCGAAGAGAGTTATAACACTACATTCGCTCATGAAATTTACTAAGCGACGGATATAAAATATCAGAAATTAAATGTATCCGCATAATTTTCGTTCTTTTAAAAAAAAACTTCTTTCAACAATTATTTTAAAAAAATTACGAGTACGAATACAGAAGAATCAGTACAGTAATCTATCCCGAATATTTGCCAGCTTAATATAAATTTCTTCTTTTTTTCCTTGAAATTCCAACTCTTCTAAAATTTTTGATAATGAATTATTTCATTCATAATTTCTTAATTTATATAATTATTTTTTCTGTTATTGGATATTTTCTTTTTCTTCTAAAATATATTAATTGTCAGTAGTAACATTAGTTTCTTTTAATCTGCTATTTCCTCCTGAGAATTAAGATTTGAAAGAATAATTTGATTAAATACATATTTGCTTGATCTTAAATGTTTATTTATTTATTTCAATCTCAATATGAATTGGGTATTTTCGAGATGAATATGAAGTGCATATTGGTTGATGATAACAGTCTCAGAAAATAATACTCTGCCTTTAATTTATATTAGAAGCTCGTTTTTCCTTAATGTAAGAGGATGCCCTGTTTCAGAAAGAAAAACCAGATTTTTTGAATTTTATGGTGGTTTTCAATTAATTTCCAAAAGGGTTAGTACTCTTCATAATAATTTTTGGTTTAATTACATTTGATAAGTTTTGATAAAAAAAAATAACGTGTATCGTATTAATTTTAATTCGAGAAGTATTAATCATTTGAAATGTTTTTTTAAAATCACTCAAGAAATAAGTTTAAAATTAAAAAATAAAACAAAAATCCTTGCAAAATTATAAATATCCTGACATTTGAAATTTTGAATAGCTATAAAATATAGATTTGAAAAATCTTATATATGTTTTTGCCAAAGACGCGTCATATGAAAGTGCCTAAGAGAATAAACTCTTTTAATAAGGAAAAACCTTACCGAAACATGACTTATTTTATGATTATAACTGTTCCAAAAAAGAACTTTTAATTTAATTAAATTGAAAAATAACATTATAAATTACTGAATTTTCATTATTGCTTATTCGGTAGGTACATTATCAAAAATTGTTTATTTTTTTTTATCATACAAGTATTTTTACTGAAGCAATGAAAAACAGAGTTTTTGCAAATCAAATAGGTAAACAAATTTTTAAGCAATGAAACAGTATGACCTATAATGATTGTAATATATAATGTACATTACTTTCAGCATAATGTTATGCAATGTATTTTAAAACAAAATATTTAAATGCTAAATTTAGCATTTTTTTTAAAAATTACATATTGCGATTCGATTGATAACGTGAAATACATTGGAAAATTTAACTCATTAATGTTATTTATTTTATCATGAAACTGCCGTATACTAGGTTTCATTTTTCAAAATTCAAATGTAATATATTCCAATATTTAATTTTAATGCTTCAAAAATATGCATGATATAGAAGTGATTAGCAGTAATTATAAACATTACATTGGTTATTTATTTGTTTCTTCATTGTCAATCATAAACATCAATACACATATACTCAACTGTATTATTGAAGCACAATTCTTATTGTCCTATTTCATAATCCTGTTTCATTGTCCTTATTTTTCATTTACGTTTATCAGCCTTGATATCTCCAAATTTACAGTGTAAAATATTGGATACCCAATTATTTTTCTATATTATTTTTCATCGTTCACTTTTTGAAAGAAAAAAAAAAACTTTAAAAATAAGAAAATCCCCATTTATAAAATGTTTGTTTGCATTTCATTAACAACGGCTCTGTTTATTTCTCTTAAAAGAAAACATTATTAGTTTGTATAGAAGCGTTTTCAACAACTTTATAAAAACACAAGAAAGATTACAAGAAATATCCCACTTTTATTAAGAATTAACGATATTTTTAAGAAAATATTTAAGAAATGATTAAGTTTTAAATATCTACGGGACGAATTTAATAGAATTTATACCAATAAAATTGATTCTACAGTTACTTTTGTAACGAATTACTACTTCTATTCGACTCTTGTGCCATGGTTCAATTAAATGTAACTGAAAATTAAAGTCAATAAGTGCTCCAATGACACACAAGTCTATTCCAACTTTATTTATTTATCAATTTCTATTCTATAATATATATATAATGATTCTCTTTGGACGGTTAGCCAACCAATTTAAATATTGGTGCTATTAAATATTCTTACCAAACCCTTCCAGTTGAGATTGCCTTCTACGACAAGTCCACTGCAGCAGCAATAACCGGCAACTCTTGATATTATCGGCTTCTTGTTAGAACTATACTCAGAATTAACCATACTCTTCCTCTATCCTCTAAATTTCACTTTACTTATATATCTTTATATCTGCATCATTTCACTTTGTTTGCCCCTGCATCTAATTAACATAATTACGTTTCATTTAGGTAGGGAAGAAATAGTTATTTCATGCAATCAATCTCCATTACAGTCCCCAAGGTTAGTGAAGAGAAAACCAAGAATAGCCAACCATCACACTTTTATTTGTTAAAATTTATTTGTTAAAATACCAAAAGAAGCACAGTTTTAAAATTATTTTTTCTTCTGTTTTTTTTTAAATAGTTTCACTTCAAATTAATTATATTCTCACGTAGAGTTCAATGACGAAAACGACCCGAAAGAAAACAGAATTATCGCTTCTTGAACAACATTTGTGAAAGATAACATTTAAGATAACGTTTAATTTTTGAAATAAGTCCTTAACCATTTGCGAACCTAAGCAAAATCTATGAATTTCATCTTTTTTTATCTTTTGATAAGTATCATTGTCTAAAGTAAATTATTGCGCTGTGTCTTCTGCTGGAAACATACTTTTCAATACATTAACATGCTGAAAAATCATACTAGGACATATTTTCTGATTAAATCTCAAAACGGCAGATTCGTATTCATCGGAAAAAAGTGCACATAATCTTTAAATAACACATGCATACATTTTCTGAGATGTACACCTGTTTTTATGAAACATTTTTTTCATAAAAAATTCTATTTCGAAAACATATATGGAATCAGTTTTATGAAATATTCCAGTTTTTAAAATTTTTCCTTGGTAACTTATTTGATTAGTTTCACAAGGGGGTCTTTTAATAGTTTCTTAATATAATCCAAAATCGAATTGTAACAGCTAACTAATAAATTTGCATGTATTCACGCAAATTTATTATCTCAAGAAATAACATTTTAATTGAGTCATTTAACTGTGAAAATATAATTTATTTTTAAGGCTTAGCACCAAAATGTTTTAATAACTTATATATTTGGAGATTCATTTTTAGCGTCAAAGTTGTATTTCTATTTCCCAGTTGCACTAGCACATATAACTATTTAAGGCTTCACTAATTAACACATTCCTAAAAGAAATCCAACTATCAATAATACTCAATTAGAGTTTATATTGGGAGATCAAAGTAATCAAAATACAGGATGTTTCGAACCATGCATGTGGATTTAATTTCTACCCACGTCGAATTTAACACTTGAAATTATAAACCTTTACTTATCTGATCTAGGTTACCCAGATCGGAGTCAGTACCAAATTTCTAATCTGATCCTGCTACACGTCCATTCACCATCGATTACTCTACATATAACTTTTAATCACCTGTTCTTCTTATGAGAGTAATTTTATATCTATCATTGTTGATCTTTCAAATTCTTTTCATCAATAACTCGCGTATTAAGTATCGGCTGTTTATAAATGCAGTTTCTCAATCTAATTCACTACACTTAAACAAATTTAACCTAATTGATATTTGTCATGTTTTATTTTATTGCGAGAATCAACACGAAGGCTATTGGCGATATTTAGATATGGTACTTACTTAAAAAACACCCTTTGTACATAAAGCATTTTATGATCTACTTTAACAGCCTTCGGTTTATTCGGCAGTCAACTAAGATAATGAATAATTCCAAAGCTTGATTTTTAACCAAGCATTAATGTGTATCTTCAAAGTCATTAAACACATGATTCATTATAAATAATAAAAAATATACAAAAAACACACACATTTGCAATATCTTTTCCTTGCTTATGTGATTAGCATTACGGTATTCTGTCATGGGTCGCGAACGATAATGGATACATTTTACTCTGAAACTTCCCACAATATTTAGTAAAGAGATTTTATTACAAAAAGAAAACTAAATCGTAAAATAAAAGATAATTTTTCGGTCGTAGAAGTAACAGAACATTTTCTGTAAGCTTTTCTGATAAACGTTTATGTTTACTAATCTGAATTATTCGCCTTTATCTGTTTTGCAACTATATATTTTAGATAATTTACTACTGATTGCTTTTAATGTTAAGTATAAAAGTATATCAGTATTTTTTAATATAGAACACACATGTTATATATATGTGCGTGTGTACATACACACATCTACATGCATGCATACAAATCATTGCCAAACATGTAAACAGTATTTACTATTAAAAAATCAATAGCTCTTGAATGCATAAATATGTTTATAAAACAATGAGTGAAGGTTAAGTTTAATAGACCAAGAGTCAAATATGGCTATTCTGCGCCAAACAAGGTGTAACGATGATGTTTACGTTTGAAAAACAGACAAAAAAAAAAAGGTAAAAATTAGTTGACCAGGGGGGGGGGGGGCGAAAATAGAGAAAGATCACTAAACATCCCGGAGGCACCTCACATTTGTTTATCAAAGACAGTAAACCCCATGAAGAAGGAAAAAAATGCCTAGGGTGTTTCGTGCGAGTGATACCCGTACTCACTGAAAAAAGGCAAGTCCCTGAGGTAGCCTGATATAATAAACAAAGGCAGGTTGCTTGGCTGTGCCCCCAGATACTGCGTAACCATTTTAATCTCCTCTTATGACATGCATGAGCTACAGTGGGACTATTTTTTCACAATCAATCATCACACGGGTGAAAACCATGGGAAAGAATTTAGTTTAGTTTAGTTTTTTATTCCCGTCGCACTAGAAGCAACACGAGGGCGACGGACCTCATAATTTTGAACCACGGTCAAGTGACGAGGAAGACACCTGAGCTGGCACCCCTTTCTCCTAACATCCACACCACGCCTTGGGGAAAATTTTGGGCCCCGAACAGATTTAACGTGCATCAGCCCCGGCTACACGGTGGGTCTTTGGTAGACAAGGATCGAACCCGCGACTGAACGAAAACCGCCGGCCGCGAGTCCACGACCTTGACCACTAGGCTACCGCGGCCCATCCGATGCATGTTAAATCTGGTCGAGCTCCCAAGTCATACCATTAGTATGGTGTGGAAGTTTGGAGAGGAGGGTGCCAGCTTAGGTGTTGTACTCATCACTTGACCGAGGTTCAAAATTACAAGCTCCGTCGCCAATAGCCCTCGTGTTGCTTCTCAATGCGATGTTAATAAACAATCGCAATCACTCAATCCAAGACTTGTCGAGTAGGTTAATTAGAATTATTGCACATTTGCTAAATTTCATTTGGTGAGATGTGGAAGTTAGAACAAGGAGGAACCAACTTAGCAGTCATTCTCATTATTGGATAGCAATCTCAAATGACGATGATATTCACATTATGCCATATCCAGATATTGAGATCTCATTTATGAATTAGAATAAAAATTCTAAGTTTATGTCAAAACTTATTTTTTTAAAAAATTATTAACTTTATAACATGCAAATATTTCATAATTGTTCAAGTAACTGAGCAGTAAATTTACCTTTTCCAAGAATATAGTACCATTAAAAACATTTCAATGCTTGTTATTCTTTGATCCATCAAACTTTAAAGATTATGATTTATGTATTCCGAAGTTTTTGTTTACAGCATTATACAAATATTTTACTTCTACATTCTGGGTTTTTCTTCAAGAAATATAAGTACTTGTCCGTTATAGTTACATTTATTTGAAGGATATAAGTTTAAATCATTATAAATCACATAACTGAAAATCAGATTTGTGGTTAAATTATTTCAATTAAGATCATTGGTTCAATTATTTAATAAGAAAAAAAACATTTACTTCAATATTAAGTAATTTTACATATTGATTAAGTAAAAAGTAATTTAACACATAAATTTATCATTTAGAAGTGCGAAGGAAAAAAAAAACATTTGTTTTGTGTCTCAGTGGTTCATTAAATATTAAAAGGAACTTTAATGTCACTTACTCGGCCGAAATTCTTCCTCACTCGAACTTTCCGGCATTGATATTAGAGCCTTTTCACAGTCGAATTGGTAGCAATAACAATAAGAAAATAGCTCAGTGATGTCATCGTATGAAATCTCTGCACCATGGTTTCAGCATGAGATTACCGATGCAACGCGAATTAAGTCTAATAATAACGGGATTATGGAATAGTAACGTTCTAAATGTCCGAATTTCAATTTAACCTTTCACAACCAGATAACCGACACATCGATCATGTATCAACAAACATTGTGAAATAATTCGACGTCACCGGGAAGGAAGCTCTGCGCCGGTATTATCGCGCGCAAGTGTGTCTGTGATCACGTGTTTAGAAAGTAGGGAAATTTCCTGAAAAAATCCCGATTCTTGTCAACTTAGGGAATTTAAGGATATGAGTCACGGCTGGAGATTTCATCCAAATTCACTTTTTTTTTTTTTGTTTGCACGGATATTCTGGCATTTATATTTGTTATTAACATTTCTTTAAACTGAAAATACGAAGACTTTCGTTTCACATGCATATCCATTTTCCTATTAATTATCACAAATTATGGTAAAAACGATAGAAATTTTAAAAAGTTGAAAAAATATTATTTCTTTCTTCTTATAATTGTGCTTTAAAAAATGTCTATAACTGCAAAAAAAAAAAAAAAAAAAAAAAAAATTTCTAAAATAAAGAGTTTAATAATCTTTATAAGACTTTTAAGTTTACCTTTTAATTATATATATATATGTGTGTGTGTGTGTGTGTGCGTGCAATAATAGATATTATTTTTAAATACTTGTAACTAAGTCTTAAAAAATACAAACTGACGAAATTTTTTTTAACAGTATGAAGCTGAAACATGAAATTTACCCGTTTATTTCTCTTTACAAGGAATCCCAAAATAAAAAAAAAGTGATTAATTAACTCAGCAATTAAATATATTTTGAAAAACTTCACATGTGAATTAAATATAATCAATTTTTTAAAATTGAAACAAGTACACATGTGTGTATGTATATATATATATGTGTTTGTGTGTGTGTGTGTGTGTGTGTGTGTGTGCGCGCGCGCTCATAGTCGTGAACTCATGGCCGAAATTGTTTCGTGGGTTAGAGTACTAATGAATCAACAGAAATGTCGTGTAACGGCCCGTTAAATCTATCGGGGTTCAATGTCCTGAAGATGAGATGGCGTGGAAGTTAGAAGAATGGAGTGCTATATCACACGTGTTGTCCTCACCAATTGATTGTGGAAAAAATATACGAGTTTAGTCACTCATGGCCCTTGTGGTATTTCTAAATCGGACTTTAATAAATAATCATCACGAAATCAATTTATTATAAGTAAAGGCTGATAGTACCAATTTGCATATAAAAACTTATTGGTTTTCTATTAAAAATCATAATTTTCAAACTCAAAATAGGGGGGGGGGGCCGGGCTTTGATAATTTCATTTTAACATGTGCTGACGTTTTTTATCCTGTTCAGTTCATGAAAAAATAGAATTAATCCAAATGAATATTAAATAGAATTCAATAAACGTACTTCCAAGCTTCAGGTTCCACATAATAATTACTGTCATGAAAAGAAAATACCTTCTTCAAATTCTTAACGTATTTTTATTTCAAAAAGAAGAACTTTCTAAAGTACAAAAAAACTTACCAATGTTAAAAGCAAAAGGAATAAGGACAGAGATTATTTTGTCATAAAAGTTAATTCCTAACTTAAATATTAAAATAAGAGCAAACGATAAATTTTTAAAGTAGACAATAATATTTAATTCGAATATTAAAAAAAATCAGACAAAAATTTTTTTAAATTAAATATATCTTAATATTGTAAAGATACCATAAGAAATTTTTTGACCACTTTTTCAAAACAACATGTTAGCACATATTAATAAAAGAAGAATGTTCTTTGGATGATTTCTTCTTCTCTTTTTTTTTCTGTTTTGTTTTTTGTTATCAGATATTTCTTAAAATTTTAAATTATGATTAGATAGTCTCTCAAGTCGCTTTATAAATTGTGCCATGAGCCGAGTAGCTTTGTGGCGATTGATTGATTGATTTTATTAACGTCACACTAGAAACAATACGAAGGCTAATAGCAAAATGCCTAAGTGAACCGAGCTTATTTTAAGGGTTTAGATCTACAAACTGTCCCCCCGGTAAAACAATCACCTCCGCTCTCTTATTGGCAAAGAGAAATTTTTTTACAACAATAGGGTAACAAAAACAATATATATTTCAGAAAAGAATAAAACATAATCCCAAAAATCAAATGAAAACATAATCAAGCAATTTGTTTTCAGAGACGTCATATTTCAAACGAAGCTCATAACCGGACCTCTTAAGTTTTAACCTCGGTCAAGTGACAAGGACGACATTTGACCTGGCACCTCCCTCTTCAAACTTCTACACCACGCCATCGGGAAGATTTTGAGAATCGACAAATTAAACGCGCATCAGCTCCCGCTATACAGCGGCCGACTGGTGTGTCGTAAGTTTGAGCCCTAATATCTTTCCTGTCCGTACTTGATAATTCATTTTTTTTAAGAAGCTATGGTTATTATTACACATTTTAATGCGTTAGGCCTTCGAAGCTTTCGAGGATCTGAGTGAAGAAATTAATAATTATACAAAGAATATCTCGTTTTAGAGATGAAAGTTGTTGGGGAATGTAGAGGAAAACAATTATTGATTGTAGAACACATTTGCCAAGATACTAAACTGTCGTCAAGCCATACTTTTAAATACGTTGCAATTTTAAGGGCATGGCAGTTCATGGACGAATCCCCGAATGAAAAGTTGACAGAACTTACTGACAAAACCGTGCAGATAGCTAAAACAATTCTTTAAACTTATAGTTTTATTTGGTTGAATTTACGGACACTGCATAAAAGTGGGGAAATTAGACGAATATACAACTTCTATTTCTGTATTAGCCTAGTCTTTTTCCACGAAAAAATCCCCCTTTATAGAGGAACCCCATTTACCGGTTGGCAATTTATGGATTAGGTGGCCGAAGAGTCGTAGGTTCAAGACTGGATTCTAATGAAATCTTTGAAGCAATGGAAAATACTGTATGCTAAATATATCTTGATACCCGTCTATTCAAATACGGTAGCTTGGGTAGCAGAAAAATTCTGTGCCATTTAATGTGACATTAATTTAGCTCATAGAATTTCTCTCTCTCTCTTTCTTCTGCTTTCTTAATACTTTATTTTTTCATTCTATTATTTCATTAATTTAAATTATACATCACTTAGTCTTAAGAACAGTTTTAGGTGTCGTGCGAATCTTTTTAATCAGTGAGATTTGGAAATTTCTCTTCTCGTTAATTTAGCTTAGTAGTAAGTAAAAAGTAAATACATAATGATTTTTATTTCTTATTTCGACTAAATGTTAATTATGGAATTCATTATATTTGATAGAAAACCTTGTAATAAGACAAAATTTTATTCGTATAAACTATATGGCAAAGTAATTTTTATAAATTATTTTAAATTTTTCAGATATTTCTAACATACTTTTTTAGCCACCCAAAGGGCTATTGTTTTCTATATCCTATAAATGTCGTACCTGATCACTTTTCAAAAATTTAGCTTGTTTTTATGTACATTTTTATGTCTGATTTCGATAGTAACGAACTTAATTTTCAAGAGTACGTCATAATGAATTTCTTCTAAATTTTTAATTGGATTGAAACAAAATATATATGACATGTGTCTGATATCTGTTTTCCCCATTAATGAACTCAGTTTTCAAAAATATGTCGTAATAAATTTCCCCCGTTTTTTTATTGGATTGAAGTGAAACAAATATAAAAAATATTTTATTTACTTATCGATTATGTATTACCTTAAATCATATGTAAACTGGAATCAAGATATGACTAAATATAAATAACATTATTCAGAATTTTAAGATAGCTGTGAGACAGCCATTTTTTTTAGCCTCCTAAGGGGCTATTGTTTTAGGTGGATCACTTTTGGGGTACCAGATCATTTTTCAATTTTTTATCGTTTGGTTAAATTTTAATTACATTTAACTTAAATATATTCAGTTTGGTAACTTATCTTTTTGCATTAATTTTAATTACATATAGCTGATATAATATTCAATTTAATAATTTATCGTTTCCTTTAATTTAATATCGGAAGAGTTTACTAATGCCCATTTCTCGATATTTCGTCGTTTACTTTAATTCTTATATTTAATTGAGTAATTTAATAATAATTATAAAAAAAAGCGTACCTTGGGTCGCTAAATCAGTTCTTTGCAAAACTTTGCATAGAAATATATATAACATATATATATGCAAAAATGTAATAATTTATTAAAAATATATAAATATCTTGTGTCTACCAATTTTTCGGGGGAAAAAAGATTCCAGCTGTACATAACTCCACATAACTATGCAAAAGGTTTTTTATAACTTCTTACCTCTGATAAATTCGTGCAATAACTTGTAGAAGTGTTTCTTTATCTACTTTATCTATGAGGACAAACTCAAATCAAAGTTAAAAAAAAAATATTCGCAGTTTATTCATTTAATTTTGCTGCGAGTGTCGTAATGAGATACTTCTACTACAAATGTAAAAAATACAAAACCACATGTAGTATAATGTAGTACTCTCTCAATAATCCGGCAGGTATCGGACCACAGCAACGGAGTATTATCGAAAGCGTCGGATTGCTGGAAAATCACCAAAATTAACACATTCAAACGGTTAAACTTTTATGTTTAGTGAACTTTTCTTTATCGTTTAAAATTTATTTAAGTACATGCAAATAAACAGTCAAACACATGAAATAACTCGAATTACAAAATAGTGCTATTTTGTATTGATAAACTGTACTTTATTCTATTGGAATAGGCCTGAAATAATTTTCTACGACTTGTCAGCCTGTGTAAAAACGCCGGATTACTGGCAGGGTGGAAAGGTGAAGTATCTTATTATAGAGGGAGTACTATAATATCTCAAATGCTCCATTTTGCTTACAAAATATATACAAAGAAGTAAGAATAATTTTAATTTTATAAAATAAATGAAAATTATTTAATTTATTTGACGCATTCATTTCACAGCTTATACAAATAATATTACAATGAAATTTTACTGTTAAACACATTATTAAAATTAAAGAAAATGTAATGTAATGAAGCTATAAAATATATAGCGCATTTTTATATATTTTATATAAAATATGCTTCGTTCATGGGTTTTGTTTTACTATAGTTATTTTACTTTTTAAAATTTAACTGATTTTTCCATCGACATCTGCAATTATTTCTTGAATTATTTACACTGTATACTTGGAAATTATCTTACTTCGAGAAAAGGGCAGAACATTTTGCATTTTTATCATTCAGTTGTTATTTAAGTCTAGATTGCTTATTCCTAAAGTAATCTCCCTTCTATTTGCACAATATTCGTTTACTTAAGCTTTGCCTTCATGTGGCACAAAACAGTCATGTTTACCCGAAACAGTCAATGATCATGAGTCATAGGTCAATTATTTGAAAGTAGACTACCACGAAGCATTTGGCTCTTAAATTAGTGTTGCGCTAAGCATGTTTAATTTTCTGTGTGTATCCGAACAGAGATTACTGGTTTTTAATAATGACATCTTTCTGCAATTGTAAAATTTGCTTTGATTTTTATTTCCTATATTTTATAAGAATTTTTTTTATTCTGTTTTAATTGATTCTACTACTTCAACAAGTCACCCTTAAGGGCCTACTTTCCTTATGTAAGTATGAATTTCATAAACCTAAGGGACCCTAATGACCTTTTTCTTTCCAACGGGGTTTAATGTCTTTGATTAACACGGGTGACGATTCCTCTGGATACCCTAGTGATCCTTCCCTATTTTCAACCCTTCTTCCTGTCACTCATTTGTATCTTTTTTTTTTTTTTTTTTTCTTTTTGTTTTTACAAATGTCTGGATCTCAGTTTCATCTTGCTTGGCGCAACATAGTCATATCTGGCTCATGAGCCACGAAACTTCCCCATTACATCATATCACATCTTCCAACCAGTCCACATTCATTACCAACATTTTAAGAGTTTTGACAGCAATGAATTCCAAATTTTGACTTTAATCGCAATTTCAAGCCATCATATAAATTTAAGAGATTTCCCAGTTGCAGAAGGAAAACGGAAAATTAATTTTGGAATTTTGCTTTATGTGCTTGCATGGGCAAATTTAGGTACGATTCTTATGGGCAGCAAACAAGAGCAAGTTAACAATATACGCAAACGTCAGTAGGTTTTGTAGGTCAGTAAGTATTGTAAGCATGCACGTCAGTAGGTTTGCTGTTTAGATACTGCAAGACATCCACGTGCAATCATGCAAGACAGTCCACGTACTTTTTAAAATGAACTCAACTTTGTAATTATTTCTGAACATAGAATATAGAAGAAAAATTAGGGATGATATTTGAGTCAATATACTGAGATATTCCCATAGTAATGGGATATGATACGAATAACTTATGATAGAATGTTCTATGGTACTTTAATGTTCTATAAAAGTTTAAATTTTTGTTCATCCAGCTCCGCGGGCCACAGGGTGATACTGTTCGATCCACATGTGACCCGCTGGCCACGGGTTGGCCAAGCTTGTTCTAGGGCAAGAGAAAACTTTGAGGAAAAAAGAAACTTTGATGGAAAGAATGCGTAACATAGACATAGAAAGTTGATTGTTGAATTGACATTCAGATCTAAAATAATCAGTAGCATTTTATTATAACTCAGATTACGATTATGTACTCACCTAAAATTTGTGATAGGACGAATGGATGTCATATGTAACCATTATCAAGCAAAGAAATATAAATGCGAACTTCATAGTTTTGTTATTCTAAAGAAAAAGGGAAACTGTCGCCCTTTAATTAGTCTATAAAAACCATTGTTATTTTATTTATTTGGTAGTGCAGCAAATAAAAGCATTTTCTAAGAAAAATATAAAGGCATGTAATTCGAACTTTCAAATCACATCGTTTAGAGCGTCATGTGTAGAACAAAAGATAGGATTTTGTTTTCCTACTTGTAAATCACATGAACAAACATACTACAAAGCTAGATCACATCTTGCCCTTTTGGATGATAATCCAAAATTCTCACATAATTTATTAACCAAATCCAAAAAGCGAAGGGTAAAAACATTATTCACTTTGAACCAATATAAAAGAAAAACTACTGTCTACGTGACATAACAATTACCACATTCCTATAAATGAATAAAGCCTCTTCACTCTGCGAAAAGCTAATGCAATGCAGGATACTTCAGCTAGTAATCCTTAAAACTGATATAACAGATAATATTTAGAAATAACTGTGATGACAAATTGCTTTATTTTTAACTATTTTTGGTTCGTAAATGTACTTAAATTAGAAAAAAAAAATGAAAAAAATTAAGTTTTTTTTTTTTAAAGAAACTAAAATGTTTACGTCATGCTGGAATCCATATTACTTATAGCGTTTACAAAATCACTTTTAGATACTTTAACCCATTGATAAACATCCAATGATAGCAAAGATTTATGTGATAGATAACATAAAATCCTGTGAATATGACAATAAATGAGCAGTAGCAAAATATGTGGTTATGATATTTAATATGCTTATAGACTCCCTTTAATGAACATATAGTAATCAGTTTTCATTTCAATAAAGAGATTTTTAAGCAAAATATTAGATTGAAATAAAAATATATGTATCGAAAATTTCGATTAAAACATTTAAATGTTAATAATATTTCAAATGAAAATCTGTTTACGAAAATACTTAAATGTGCGCATTTGATTGTCCGATTTTTTTTCTTTCAATGAATATGAGGAAAAATATATATTAAAACCACTTAATCTTTTCCGTAAAGGGAAACCTTTTTATTGTTTTAATTGATTTAATTAGCTTTTTTTATTACAAGATATTAAATCTATTTGGAGAAAAGATTATACTTACATTCAAATAAAATATTATAGTGGAAATGCACTATAATTTTAGATTTAATCTTTACCAGGAATCGATTGTAATTCGGTGCGTACCGTAATGCTATTTTGTTACCTGTATTATCTAAAATTAAATAAAAGAGAAAAATAAATAAATAAATAAAAAGTATTTAACAACAATGATTGAGAAAATGCATAATAATTTTTTTAAAAAAATGTCTTTTTTAAAAAAAAATCTCAATAGGCCTATTTTTCACTGTACACATTTATTATCATAAATAATAACTAAAAGCATTTAAAAATGCTTTTAATTGTTTGGTCTTGAAACGAACCTAAGTGACAAAGCATGAGAGTGGTGCAAAATGGACTAATGTTAGGAATGAAAAACGTGATGTTAAGTTTAGGAAATGGGAATGGGTAGCTAACTGTATCCCTTCATCTGAGAAGCTCGCAAGTATGACCCATTCTCAACTAAAACAAGAGTTAAAATTACTTTTTCAGCCGATAAGAACGTTTCCCCTTTCCTTGCTGCAGAATAATCGGAAACAATCTATTTCTTTGACTGTTGCTTGATTTTGGGTTCATAACGATGAATCCAGGTCACAGCGATGGTGACAACTGAACTCAAAACGATGACGATAATTCGATGTGGTAGTAATCAAATTTGATTTGGCAGCAAATGGTTGCCAAATGATCGATGAATTAACAATAAATTTGTTTTTGCACCGTTAAACAGATAACAGCCCACACAATGGTAACGATATTTTCCCGTAGCACCGCCATCTGTCTTCAAAGGTAAACACTTTTTGAACCACCTCATATCGATGTTGGAAATTGATAGTAGTTGCGGATGACGAGCATTATTAGACATATCATTCCTTATGCAAAGTCATTTTAGTTTTATTTTTAGGTATATTATATTTAGGTATTATATAAATTCGTGTTTTAACTAAAAATATTTAGGGATTTTTATACGAGTGTAACAATACTAGCTTTCATAGTCTGGTGACATACGGGGATAATTAGATAATTAAAAATATAAATAATATAACTACATAAATAATTTTAAATTCTGACGTTGGGCTATTCAAGGTTTTCTCTTCACCAACATTGGGGACTTTTAATTAAGATTGATTGCTTTTTCTAAACAACTTCTTCGCAACCGAAAATGAAGCGTATTTAAATTACAAGCAGGTAGAAATAAAGTGAAGCGAGGGGGATAGGAAGTATATAAGCGGATGACTGATCTCTCTGACTGACTTATTGACTTTTAGTGTTAGTACATTGAGTTTAGCTATGAAAAAAGAGGCGAATAGGAATAGTATTTCGCCCTAAAATAATATTGTGAAAAATAATAAAAACTCTAATATAAAAGAGTCGATGACTTAGAATTTAAAGAAAAATTATATAACTTCCTTAAATTAATTAAATAAATTATTAAGCGTTCAGAAGAGTTTAAGCAAATCAATTCACACGCTACTCCTAAAAATACAAATATTTTGCATCTAGGAATAAAATACTATCAGAGATATAACTTGCATATAATATGCATACATATGTTAACACTTATATAAAAGTATATTCATAATAAGTACATTTGAACTAAAGGGGGAAAGAAATCATAGAAATCGACCCCTGGATCTTACTTTGATGTATTTTCTCTAATAAATCTAAAGTGTATTCTGTTAATAATGCAAGTTATTTAACAGAAGTTCGTCACAAATACATTTATAAAGATACATTTCCAAAATTAGTTATGGTTGCTTAATTCATTCGTAATTTAAAAAAAATAAAACCTTTTTTTTTTTTTACTAACAATTATTTAAGCACATTTTGAGTAACTTACTAAATTAACTTTAAAGAATAATAATGACAGTATAGTTTCTAACCGAAAAAACTTTTGTGAATACATAATCGTTTGTTTTTCGTTATATGCTTACAGTATTCACATCTATTTTATTTTTCCTCGACAAATTTTTACCAATTGTTGTGGTAATAACCTGGGTTTCCATAGCTGTTGTCAAGGCTTTTAGAATAAATAAATAAATAAATAAATAGATAAAAGCCTGTTGACTTTTAAAACAAATGAAATTATCTCAATGTATGTATTCTTCTCGCACGAAATCGGCTGTATTTTAATATTCACATATAAGTGTTCAAATTACATTTATACTAAAAAAAAATTAGCCGTGAAAATATATGGCGGATGGAGAGAAATGAATTTTAATCAAATGATTACAAATTAAATTTAACAGTTTTAATTAAATTTAAATTTTAAATAAATTATGTGAACCATAAATAATCATATTATAATGCTGCTAGATAAAATATATGTAAAAATATATGCAAACTTTCGTTTTTATGTTTCAGATTTTAAGCAATAGAGGGCAGCACGATAGGCTTTTTATTCATTTTATTCGTCACACACAGATTACTTACATTACATTTGACAATGCTAACAATCACGGAAGTTACCTAATTTGAAAAAAAGATTGCATAACAGGAAACAATCATAATCTAGATAAATTTTAATTTCATAATGAGACAAAAAGAAATTTACCTGCCTGTACCGCTCAAAAGTTTCATTAAAGTAAAATCGCTTTTGTAAAATTATTATGGGAGTTTCGAAACTCATAGGCAAAAATTTAAGGGGTGGAGGGCAGAACCATTCAATGCACAAGCGGAGAGCAAGCGGTGAACAGTTAGACGGCGCTGTAATGGAAAGCATTAAGCGTGAGTTTTCATACACATCATCATTTCAACCGAGGATTTCTGGAGAAACGGCGAGGGACAGAAATCAGGAAAAGGTGGACATACTTTTTGTGTTTTGTTTTGCAAATGGGAATGCTCCAGGCAGCGTTTCTCGTGCGTTTTCACCACTTGCTCTCCTCCTATACATTGTATAGTGAAAATTGCTTGTTTAGATTTTATCAATAGTGGCTTATCCGGGGAGGGAGCAATGTGCAAAGGGACAATGCCCCTCCAAGATTGTTTTCTTCAAAATTGAAATATTCCAGGATAATTATTTTATTATATTTTTCAGATATTCTAATTTTTAAACATAAGACATTATTTTCTCCTCGTGTTTAAATATTGATTCATTACGAAGAGAGAAAAAGATTTTAGCGAAGCAGATTCCTTAGAAAAGAATAGAAAAGTCTTTACTATTTCTGAAATAGGGCTTCTGGCTCAGTGTTTGTAGATTGGGGGGGGGGGGAAACATCTTAAAAAATGCAACTCCCCCAAAAAAGCAAATTTATTCTCATAGTATCTCAATTATTTTTCTTAAATAATCTTGATAAAGTTATATCTATTGTTCTTGATAAAATTATATTTATACTTTAACAGTTTTTAATAAGAGAAATTAGACTGACATAGCGTATCATTTACTTTTTACCAGGTGGTAATTCTAAACTAAAAAATTCCTTCTGTCATGCACTCTCCTAAAATAATTTCGTACGTGCGCCACTATCACCTCTTAAATATTTGCCCATGAATTTCGAAACACCCTGTAGAAGCATTAAAATATATAACGAGGAAAATATAAAATATTCCGTCTTCTTAAAATTACCTCAGTTAAATTTTTTTTATTTAATTGCTTGATTGGCAAACTTTCTCTTGATCAAACAGTTCATTTAACAGAAATATTAGAAAGTTGTGTTACGTGTTAGTAAGGCTCATAGGAGATTTGAACATCACATTATGAATGTGGATGTAGGTCCCGGTTATGTATGGATGCAGATGTTACAGGAGAATCCAAAACTGTTTGGATTAAAATTGATCAATTAATTTAATAATAAATTCAATAAGTAATGGAAAACTAATAGATAACACTAAGTAACAACGATCGGGTCACACAGTTGAAAATATGTCTCTAGTACATTTTCATGCGCTGATAACGAAAATCACTTCAAAAATACGCCATCTTCTCCAATTTTTTTAAAATTGAAAAATATGGGAAAAAACGTAAATTAAAAATAATAATGAAATAGCAAAGATGTTATCCGTATAAATATGATATTCTGAAACTTCCGACCCAATGTATCTTGTTGCTTTTTCATTTATTATCACTGCTGATGGTATGCCTTGGAGCAGAGGTTGGGCGAATAGCGATCCGCAGGCCACATACGGACGGCTGAGAAGTTTTCTTTGTGGCCTGAAAAGACAGAATAATCCGCCTGGAACTGAGGTTTCCTTCCCGTGCGTAAAATCCTTAACATAAAAACTAGACTTTTTTGTAAGGTCAGCAGGAAAATACAATTATTATCATTTCCCTTTATTAGTAAAACAGAAAAAGGCTTGCAAATGTGTCTGCGAAGAATAAGAGAAGAGTTTGGAGGACGAAGTCACAAGAGAATTTGAAGACTTTACAAAAATTAAGCCTAAATTCAATTCACTCTCTTATCCCATTACTGCTGATATTGACGTGCAGATTCGAACTTATTGACATACGATCTGATCCTACCGTGAAAGAAATCTTCAATGCTGGGGCATTTTAGTTGATTTTTACAAATTTTTAACTTCTGAAAAACTTCCATGAATGAAGAAATTTGCTGGGAAAATGTTCTCTATATTTGGGTTTACATATATTTGCGAGTAAAATTTTTCTTGCTAAAATCAATAAGAGGGAATATAAATTTTTATTGCCAGACATTAACTTACAGGTTGTGATGAGAATCTCAATCTCATTCTTGATTTCAAATATATATATATACATAAATTGAATAAAATTGCTACTATGTGATTTAATTTATTTTTATTGACTTTTAAAGTACAGCTTATACCTTTCCTGAAATGTAAAATTAACTAATGCGGTGTTAAAATTAATTAAGATGTGGCCCGCCTATAGCCCCTGCTTCCACAAACTGGCCCTCGAGTCAAAATAATTGCCCACCCCTGTCTCAGAGCATGGGTATCCCTCCTTTTTGTTTCCCTTGGAGGAAGGCAAGATATTCGGGGCTACACAAAATAAATCTTACTCTTAAGGCTCTAACAATAGCTCATGAGCTAAACATAAAACATATAGTTAATAAACTTAAGTAATTTAAAATTCATAAATTATAAATTTTGTATTATAAAGGCTGCAACGTGGAATTAGATCGATATTATTTTATACATTTCATATGACAATGTATTTATGAAATTTTTTTATATATATTTTACAAGAAAAGAGTTAGCTTGAAATCATAATAGAATCTGATATTTGGCAACAATATCTGGTGAAATTTTTAGAGAGTTCTCAAGATGTTAATACGCTTTATTCTAACAGGTCAATTGAAAAGTCCCCGGCCTGACACAAAAAGGGCGCTACTAGAATTAAATCCATGTGTTTTTTTAGTTAGCAGTAACCCTCAAAAGATGCATGTATAAATTTGTTAGCTGTCGGATCATTAGTTTGTGAATTATAGCATTTTGAGTGAAGCAACTTTTGTTATTGTGAAAAAAATGGATAAAAAGGAAATTCGCGTGTTGATAAAATTTTGCTTTTTGAAGGGAAAAAATACAGTTGAAGCAAAAACTTGGCTGGATGCCGAGTTTCCGGACACTGCCCCAGGAAAATCAACCATCAAGGATCGGTATGCTAAGTTTAGACGGGATGAAATGAGCACCGAAGACGGTGGACGCCCAAAAGAGGTTGTTACCGACGAAAACATTAAAAAAATCCACAAAATGATTTTGAATGACCATCAATTGAAATTGAATGAAATAGCAGACACTCTAAAGATATCAACTGAACTTGTACATCATATCATTCACGAATATTTGGGTATGAGAAAGCTCTGTGCAAAGTGGATGCCACGCGAGCTCACTTTTGACCAAAAACAACGACGAGTTGATGATTCGGAGCAGTGTTTGAAGATGATCAAGCGTAATAAACCCGAGTTTTTACGTCGATATGTGACAATGGATGAAACATCATTTCACTCCGAAGTCCAATCGACAGTCATCCGAGTGGACTGCACACGATGAACCCGCTCCGAAGCGTGGGAAAACGCAACAGTCGGTTGGCAAAGTTATGGCGTCTGTATTTTGGGATGCGCATGGAATAATTTTCATTGACTACCTTGAAAAAGGAAGGACCATCAACAAAGACTATTACATAGCGTTATTGGACCGTCTGAAGGACGAAATCGCCGAAAAACGGCCGCATTTGAAGAAAAAGAAAGTGCTGCTTCACCAAGACAATGCACCGTGTCACAAGTCAGTGAAAGCGAGGGCAAAATTCCATGAATTGGGCTTCGAATTTCTTCCTCATTCACCGTATTCTCCAGATCTGGCCCCCAGCGACTATTTCCTGTTCTCAGATCTCAAAAGAATGCTCGCTGGGAAGAAATTTTCGTCGAATGAAGAGGTGATCGCTGAAACTAAGGCCTATTTTGAAGCAAAGGACTAATCGTACTACAAAAATGGTATCGAAAATTTGGAGGGTCGCTATAATCAGTGTATCACCCTTGAAGGGAATTATGTAGAATAAAAAAAACTCATTTTGCCTAAAAAATGTGTTTTACTATGGTAGGCCGGGGACTTTTCAATTGACCTGTTATTTATATATATATATATATATATATATATATATATTCTTTCGAAAATAATAGAATAAATTTTCAAATTCTCGTATAAAGGAGGTGGACATGACTCAAAAAAGATCTTTTTGACACAAAAATTAAATTTATTTTTTGAAGTTATATTTTCTTGCAATGAAAATTAATATATCTATCACTGCATACTCTCTTCTTGGCTACATTGATGGGTACTCTGTACCGCGGGTTGGACACTTTTGCCTTAGAGCAGAGGGATTCAATCTTTTACACTTGGGGGAACCCTTTGAGCTTACCGTTTTCTTGAAGGAACTCCTTGATCAAAGAGCAGAAAAATAGGAAATCAAAGCTTTAATCCTACTCCAATTTACAAAATTATTAATGTGTTTTTATTTTATAGCAATACAAACATCTTAATAAGATAATAAATGGTAAGGTAGCTGATGAGATTTTTTTTTTTTTTTTTAAATATATTCTAATAATACAACAATATTTTAAATTATAACACATTAATAAAAAAAATTTTAATGACTTGGATGTGATTGTTTTTCATTTTACAGTATTTTTACGTCTGGAATAATTGTTGAAATTTGCAACCTAATGTCATCTTCAGCATCCAGTCTATTTCTGTATTTTGTTTCTGTCGCAGCATACAAAGAGAAACATTTTTCTCAAACATAGGTTGAAGCAAATGACATTAGATGTTTCACAGATCTTTTGGTAATTTCAGGATATTCTTTTCTGATGTGAATCCAAAAATGTATAATGTCAACATGACTAAAGTTCAGAGGTATCACATTCTTGAAAAGGATTTTACATCCAAGATAATTTCTCTTTCTGAACAGGAAAATATTCAAAAAATGTCTTTTGCAGATCTAATAAATGTTGGACTAAAGTAATTTTCCCATTTTTATCGAGATTAGCGTTACTGTCTTCTAAAATATTATGCAAATTACGAAAGCATTGAACATTACTTTTCAAAATGCAATCAGCCCAAAAATTTCAATTTTAAAAGAGTGGCGTGAATTTTACTTTATACCTTTAAAATAGTGATAGTTGTTCCTTGCAGCGATGTGTTGACCTCATTGAAATAAGTAAAAATACCTACTATAGATACACAACTTTCTGAATACAAACTTCATCATTTAATTTCTGAGCGAATTGTGTGTGAGGTGCGTTCATATAAGAAAATTCTTATTTCATTTTTTAATTCGCAAAATCTTGTCAACACTTTTCTATGAGATAACCAACGAGCGTCCGTGAGCAATAGTAGTGTCTTATGTAAACTTCCCATACTTTTCCAAAATAAATTAAAAAGTTTTGAATTCAATGGTCTTGATTTGATAAAATTTACAATTTTAACACAATCATTAAGTACTTTTTTTAAGCTCTTCTGGCCTTTTTTTCACTTCAAGAGTTTGTCGATGGAGACAACAATGAGTACTTCTCATGTGAGGATTTTTTTTTGTTTCATGCGGGCAACTATGCCATTCAATTTTCCAAGCATTGACTTTGCTCCGTCGGTACACGCTTGATGATACAAATCCCAAGGTATATCATGCTTTTTGAAATATGAATTTTCAATATTAAAAGTTTCTTCCACAGTTGTTCTAGTTGGTAGAATTTTGCAAATTAGCATATCTTCTTGAGCAGCCGATCCATGTATATATCTCACAATAACGAGCAAGATCGGTAATCCAGCTATGTCTGTAGTTTCGTCAAGTTGAATTGTAAATCCATGTTCAGAAGCTTTCAAACGTCTTATAAGCTCATTTTCACAAAAATTAGACATATCTTTAACATTTCTTGAAATTATAGTATCTGAAAGAGGTACACAATCAATTAATTTAACATATGTTCTTCCCCAATCATAGAAGTAACTACATCTTTTACACACGGTTTCATTAAGCTTTCTGCGATCGTATGAGTTCCACTCTGTTGAGCAATACGATAACTGACACAAAACGATACTTCCAAAGCATTTTCATTATCGTATTTAATAAAGTTCTTAAAGATCATTTTTCTATTTTCAACTCATTACATTTTTTTTTGAAATACTCAACACTTTTATTATATAAAGCTGGATGATTTGTTTCCAAATGTCTTTTCAATTTTGTGGGATTTAAATTGCTGTTATGCATCACATGTTCACATTAAATGCGTAATACTTTTGTTTCATTTTCATCCCCATTCCAGGTAAACACAAACTTCATGTATTCTTCATTATATTTCCATTTTTTTACGAACAGGTAAATCTGAATCACCTAACAACTTTTTGATTCTAACATCTGTTTCATTATCACCAGTAGTAGCGAAACTATTTCCTGCATCCCTTGTATGAAGCTTACCAGTTTTTAACTATATATCCATTATTGCTAGGGTAGTACATATTGCAAATAACTATTAAGAATTATCAGTTATGATATAGAAACAAGATAAACACTCACTTGTAGGATTGTGCGTGACTGTATTTAAACCTCCAAGCGTTTCACTTTTTTGTGTAAAGCGATGTCTAAAATAATCCACTTACCGGTCGCGAAAAGATTTCCTTTTTTTTCACATCTTCGAAAAAGCGGAGTTAATCTACTTCTCCACCCCCCTTTTAAGACGTGGGTGGTCGACAACAACCCCATTGCGGGGATATTTTTATTCTTCATTTTGGTATCTTTGTCGCCCGTTCACAGCGATAGTGTAATCTTAGGCGAATCTTGTGTGAAGGGCTGTTACGTCGTTTGGGGTTCAGATCATGCCCACCGATCCATTGCGTTTCAGTAAAATTACGAAAAAAAGGAGTTTAAAAATTATTTATTAGTAATAAGTTGAAGAGTTTAAAATGTTTTAATGTGTTTAAGGTTTTTGACGTCTTTTAATGAAATAATCATTATTTTAAGAACTGAAAGTATTGATTATAATAAAAAAACGAAAAAATAGAATATAATAATTTTTTATATATATATATATATTTTGAAATTAAGCAGATATTATATATATATATATATATATATATATATAACATATATAGCAATATTTCAAGAAATTTATAGATATTTTACAAAAACAATTCCATTTGATAGTTTTATCGTGAAGGAAAAAAATATGAATTAACCAAGAACAGAAGACACAGAAAAAGTAATTTGTGCAAATGAATAAAATAACTGATTCCCATTTGTTACGGCTTCCAATTAGTGTTGAATCTAAAGTGAGTACATAATCTATTTTCGTCTTTGAAGCGGCTTTTCGTTTCATTTAAAAAAAATGTTATATCGCAAAAGCTACATCAAAGAATGTATTTAATTTAAATCTAATAAAATCTCAAACCAGGCTGACATACAGACACTTACTGATACCTAGTGCCCTTATTGATGGCAACTAAAGAAATTCTTACCCTTTCCCTTTTGAACGATATCTCAATGGAAAATGCCTCAACCCTAACGGAAAGAGCATGGTTCCCTAATGAACCAAGAAATTTTCTGTCAACGCTCATTGTGTGGCCACAACCCTCCCCAACTATCTATCATGATGCTAAACCTTTAAAGGGGGGGGGGAGAGAATTTGAAAAAAATATATCTAAAACGAATGTGTCTAATTGAATTGTTTTAGGCGAGTTCACGGCTAAGTAGCTCTACGTTATGTTATAATCTTATAGATATTACTATATCCAAATTATCCTCGCTCACCCTCAACGGCTTGGTACATTTTCTCACATTTAGGTCCCCATTTTGAAAATGTAAACATCCGAACTAGTGCCCTACTTTCCACATTTACGCCTAACCAATGCGGGCACTTTGAGCTTTGAAATATTTAATGTTCCTCCGCTCCTCAACACAACGGGTCTTTCGAGGAATGAGGACTCGAACAGTCGTCTCAATTGGAGCATCGTCGACTATGAGCTCGATACCATGACCTCTCGTGTACTGTGACCTTATCTTATAACTAAGTAGCTCAGATTTCCTTCTTACATGAGAATAAGGATGGGAATTTCTGATCTTTTGGATGCATTGTTCTTATCTGTTCTTGTCCATCTTTAAAGAACAATTCTTTAACAAGTTCTTTGATTCACTTGACCTTCAGGTTCTTCGATCCAAAACTTCAAAGGCACTTAAATGAATTTAACATTATACAATTACTGCATATGATAACATTACATATTTGAGGAAAAATCAAGTAGGTTGAATTATAGAAAACAAATCGCTGAACATTATTAACACTATACAGAATTAAATAATATTGGATAGAACACTATTTTTTTATTTTATCAGGGGAACTGAAAATAAAATATTCTTGGTAATTTCTGAATGCGAGTATTTCTTATATATATATAAATTCAAAATAAATCAATTGAAGCAAATATTAAGATAAGAATTTGAGATTGTGTTTAAATTATAAAGTGTAATGTGAATTTTAGGCGCAGCGCAAAAGCATTCAATATTTTTCTAGAAAAAAAATCTTAATGAAAATCCACTTCTAATGCTTTAATATGCAATGCGTTAGTTATTGTACTGTAAATGAAACACAAATATATAAATATATTTTATTTTAGTTTGCAGTAATCTGAACATTAAATACTATGTGTATAAACTTGCTTAAGTATTTTCTATATTTTTAGTAAAAAGTAACAAATTAATAAAGCTATGCACATGAAATGTATAAAATATTTTGACTCATATTCTACTTTTATTAGTTTTCCTAATACACAACAATGATAGTAAAAAATAAAGAGAAAAGTTTCATAAATTCATTATAAATCATTCTTAAATTTTAGCAAATTCGAACTGGCAACAGTGTTAAATAATGCATCAATGTATCTAAACCTGTTGTAGCAAAATGTCTTCGAGTATTTAATCTTGTAATAAAAGCACTAAAATGCAAGTTGACTATCAAAAATATTCTTTGGGAGAATTATAAATGCATAAACAAATTTTCATGTATTATGTATATCATACCAATTCCTTTTTCGCATTCTAATTAAAACGTAATAAAAATGCGCTAGCATTTTAGAACTAATACATAAATTTAAAAATAACAGTATAAATTAGATTGAAAGTAAAAAGTAGAATAAAATTGGGGGGGGGGATTTAGTTTTGATTCCTTTGGTTATATAAATCGATTACGAAAGGGAAGTGAATAGTTCAAGAAAACTTAAGAGCCTTTCAAATTCTGAATTGCTTATTGTTCCTTCAGCAATGTGGATTTACTTCAAAGACCTCTAGCTGAAAGAGGTAGGTCCAATTCCCCTCAACGTTTTTCTTCTGATTCGAACCGACCTCCTCTAGTTCAGACCTGTCTGTTGGGAATACCTGCAATCAAAAGATCTACTTTTTTCGGAGATACTCCTACCACCATCATTCTTTTGGTTCCAAACTACCTCAACTCTGGAGCGGCTCTCAGAGTCCGATCCAGTTCTGCGAGCGCTTTAAAGAAAATTTATTTTTCATCGGCGTTCATTTTTCAAGGTCGGCGCTTAAGGTTTCTTCTCTCCTTCCTCTCCCAATGTAGATTTTCACTCCACTTCCCTGTACCATATACTAGCTATTACTTTAAATCAGGAGGGTCCATCCCGCATCAATAAGGTCCAAGAGAAGAAATGAAAACCCTGTCTCATGAAATATATATCACAAAAAAAAAACGACGCACGAAGGAGTTGACTGATGGAGACGAAAATTGACGGATAGGAAAATTATGTACAGAAAAGAAAATGATTAAAATTTCAGAAAAATTGAATAATTTATTTCAGAGTTACACAGTTACAAAGTAACGACCTTAAAAAGGTGTTGACCCACATCTAGCCTGGATACAAGTTGCCACACGACGTGGCATAGAGTGACAAAACTCCCTGATGGTCTCCTGCGGTATTTCCTGCCAAATTTGCTCCAGTTGTTGGGCTGGGTCATCAAAATTCCCT
Organism: Nephila pilipes; assembly: GCA_019974015.1. Lineage (NCBI taxonomy): Eukaryota > Metazoa > Arthropoda > Arachnida > Araneae > Nephilidae > Nephila > Nephila pilipes. The sequence goes on along the minus strand of BMAW01098500.1, from coordinate 521,657 downwards.
GGTAGATGCAGTCGCCTGCCCATCATATCCCAGACATGCTCGATTAGAGAGACATCTGGCTGACCAAGGAAGTGTTTGGCAAGCTGTAAGATAATTTATAGCAACAGTGTCGTATGTAGTCTGGCATTATCTTGCTGAAAAATAAGGCCAGGGTACTGCAAAAGGAAAGATAGCAAAATAGGTCTCAGAATGTCGTCGACGTACCGCTGTGCTGTAAGTGTGATTCTAATGACGACCAAATGGGTGAGGCTATCAAGGGAAATGATACCCCAGACCATAACTCCTGTTTGAGCCCCTGTGTGGCGTACAATATTGAAAGCAGGATCGGCACACTGCCCTGGGCGTCTCCAAACACGTCTTCGACGAAGCGTCAGGACACAGTTGGAAGCGGGATTCGTCGCTAAACATTAGGCATCCCCAGTCAGCCTCATTCCAACTAGATCGAGCCAAGGACCACTGTAATCTGGCTCCACAGTGTGCAGGCGTGAGTAGCAGGTGGTACTAGCGTAGATTTCTTTCTATCAGCCTTCTGTGAATGGTCATGGTTGGTACTCGTGTATGGGTCACACGTCTGATGGTTGATAACGATGAATCAGGCGCTGTGACAATCACTCTGTCTTCCTGATCTGTTGTGGCCTTAGGTCGACCGCTACCATCATGACGCTGAAATTTGCCATTGTCCACCCATTCTTGCCAGCATCTTCTAATCTCCGTATCGCTTTGATACATATGACGAGTGATTCTCCAATTTGCTTAACCTGCCTCTTTAAATCTAATGATTTGACCTCTTTCAAACTCTGACTGTTGCTCGTAATAAGCTCTAATCCTGCGACGAGATATTTTTTTCAGTCGTTGAAAGGTATCCAAAATCGCAATGCAACAGAAAATTTGACCATCAAATTGAAAATCGCTTCTTATATACACCTGTTGAGTGCTATTTATTATTTGGATGTTATGTTATTCCACTATTTATTTATTGGACACCAAATTTTAATCATTTGCATATTCGTTCCAAATGTCTTTGCATACGAAATTTCATTACAATCGGGCAACTCCTTCTTGGTGCGTAATTTTTTTTTATTATAGAGTGTACATATATATATTTAAAAGTATTCGTGTTTTAAAATTAAGTTTTTAAGTATAACAGAGTGCAATATTAATTCTTAAGATGATACAAAATTAAGATAAATTAATTCTTAATGAAGATTAAAAATCCTCCGAAATTCGAAGGAAAAAAAATTAGAATTTTTTAAAAAAATTCCTCTAGTTTGTCCACTAAGCATAATACATATTATTTTTCAAAACCCAATTTACATGAACAGTTGGGGTGAAAATGAATAAGTTTTTTGAGAAAAATTGAAAAAGAATCATGTAAAAATCTATACATCATTTCCTGAAATTTATAAAATATTTCTATGATTAATAAGTTCAAAATATATTTTTTTCTCTTTTAAATTTGAAATAGATTTCTAGTTTTCAAATTGAGGTACACATAATCCTTCTGGAGCTCTCAATTTTTAAATAGAGGTTATGGAGCTGTTGTTGTAGTAATACAAACATTCTCAGGATAAACAAATATTTTTGTAAAAGTAATCCTAAAAATATTTGTAGTGCGATTTTTCAAACATAAGGGTAATTCAAAGTGTTCGAAACAATAAATGTTTCAACGAAACAATAAATGTTTTTAAAAGATTAACTAAATACATTATTAAAAATACATATTTCTAAAAAAAAGTCAAAGAGCCTTTTATTGTTTTATTTAATAAGATTTACTTTATATTTTTTTCTATGGCTCATTTGGCAGCCTATTGCTCTAAACGACCTACACTCTTCCCGAATCTGAGTTGTTCTGCCTCTTTCAAATTCGTCTAATTGTCTATGTCTTCGAGTGCAACTTACTGTTAAGTTGCATCTTAGGAATCTGTAACAGCAACAACAAAGTATCGCTCCAAGTCGTCTTATGGTGTATTTCTTCGACCACCAAAGTTGTCTAATTATCTTCGACCTACCTATTCTAAGTCGTCTAACTGCCTGTGTCTTCGAATACAGCATTTGTAACATCTCCAGAGATCTGTAATAGTCTCAACGAAGTGTCGTTACAAATCGTCTTATTGTTCTGTGTCATCGACCGCCAAAGTGTCCATTTGTCTTTGACTACCCCATTCTAAGTCGTCTAACCGCCTATGTCTTCGAATATAATATTAGTAACATCTCCAGGGATCTATAACAGACACAACGAAATGTCGTTCCAAGTCATTTTATTGTTTTGTGTCTTCGACGCCAAAGTCGTATAATTATCTTTGATCAGCCCGTTTTACGTCGTCTAATTGGCTATTTCTTCGAATGCAACATCGGTAGCGTCCCCAGGAATCTATTATAAGCTGAAGCAAATTTTTTTTATTAGATACCATTTGCATTGTGATGGAAATTAAAATTCATTGGCCTCGAAAATTTAGTCATTTGTAGTCATGGAATGAAGACATATGGATTAAAAATATCATAATAATTTTTTTTCGAAGAACTTCGTTTATCTATTTTTGCAGAAGTATGTTAATTTCCATTTATAAGTTAAAATATTTTTCTACTACGTAAGCGTTATGAAAATTTACAGTAACTTTTGTCCGATTTTTTTCATGCCTAGTTTATAGAGAGACAATTAGGTGATGAGTAGTTTACGAGATAGTCACATAATGTGAAATATCGGGCTATCTATATTTTAAAATCGATTGGGGCTCAACGTATTGCAATAAATACACGTTGTATAGATGAGATAAAGGATATCAACTCTGGAGGAGTCATAGTTTCGAGTTCTGATTTTTATGTAATACCGTTGTATGAAATAATATAATTGCTATATTAAATGGATTTGAGTTTCACAACAGTATCGAGGCGTAGTATGAATGTTTTCTGATTTTGCTGATCATGTCGTTTTTGTTATCTTGGTTCAAAAACTCCAAAAATCGCACACAACACAAACTACCCAGTTTATTTCCTCCAATGAAACAATGTTGTAAAACTAGTAAGTTATATAATCGCGAATTCAGGAATTAAGAGTAGTAGAATCCAGAGTAATAAACTAATAACTTAGTTATCTTTATCAGTAGATAGAAATTCAGAATCACGAATTTCGATGCTCGAATATTTCATAACAACATTGATTCATACGAAATCCTGCTTGTTTCGATAATTTCAGACTCAAAACTTACGTTTATTATTTAATATTTTGACTGTTTTTCCATTGTTTATTCAAAGAATATTATTTACATACGGTTAAATATTTCACATAATCCTTCTCCATATTCTAATTTATTTTCTTGATATTCCCTTTTCGCTCTCTACCTTATCGAAAATATTTTGCGAAAAAAAATAAGAAAATCGCTTTCAATTTTTTAGTGCTGTTACATAGAAATAGATTTTTTCCGGTTATTTCGGGATGTGATATTTTTATATTTAGCCACTTAAATTAGATTTACTAGCAAGAATATTTTCTTTCCAGAAATATTTTCCCGCTTAAGGGAAAGAAAATATCAGAGCTCTTTTATGGGACCTCGTTATATGATATTTTGCAAAATGGTTGAAAAGTTACTAAAATAATATTTGATGCTGAATTCGGGAATCAAAGCACAATTTGTGGAATTGAATTTTGATGTTTTTTTTTTAAATATCAAAATAATTTTGAAAGAAGGAAGAAAGAAGATTTTCTCTTTAAAAATTTATTTTAAAAGGGTATGTTATATAAATATTTTTAAATTGACTATATAATTATAAAATTACTTTTAAAAAATTTGTATTAAATTGCCTTTCTTGAGATTTTATGGGTAAATACTTATTGGTGAAGTTTTCTTCTTACATTTAATTCTTTTTGTTTAAATATAAATTAAAAATAGCGTGTGTAATTTCAGTTTTTTTTTTTTTTTTGCTTAAATAGCTTGCATTTCCATCATTTTTTCTGAGATTACTTGATTATTTCGTCAACCATTTAAACTTTATATTAATTGCAATTATACATTTTTAAATATATTTAATACATTTTGTGATATTCATTCATTCAGTTATAAAATTTGTTTGAAAATTTTGTTGAAAAGTTACCAAGTTATTGAATTTTGTAAATAAAAATTATAACTTCCTTTCACTTCCAATTTTTTAATTATTCCGTTTAATTAGTCAAATATTTTCACAATTTATACATTATTTTATAACTACTCTCTATTTCTTTAAAATATTTTCAATCCCAAAAATAATAAACTCATTTTATGTTACTAAATAAATTACATGCATATTCATAATACCTAACCCTCATCTTATTATTAATAAAATATATTACAAAATTTGAATAATCATATTCTTAAAAATATTTATGTGAAAATATTATGAATGATGGATTTTCTAATTTATTTTTATGATCACAAGAATTTTATGAAAATAAGATTTTAGAATTAGAAAATAGACTTCTTATGAAGTTATGATCATATTAAAATTAAATTATCAAATGATTATTTTTTGATGGTAAAATTAAATAAATTTCATAAAGCATTTACAAGAAGATTATGATATATGAAGATACATATCTAATAATACAGAACGAAGAGCTAAAATCACGAAGATATAATTCCTAGCAAAAAACAAAAATTAATCCACAATGTTTAAACATAACGGTATTTATAATATTTTAACACTCGTGGAAAAAATAATAAATTAAATTATTAATACTTAGTTCAGTCGATTTGTTAAATTTGCATTTATTGATTTTTAACAAGATTTAAAATGAATAACACACTCGCTAATAAAACGATTTTTAATTAAGAGATTTTTTTTTGAATAATAAGTTAAATTTTTACTTTACGGATTTATAGTTTAACTGTAAGTTGATTTAACCTTTCTACTCTTTTGAAAAAATTTTACATTTTGCCTGCATAGCTCAAGTAGATCCAAAGTAGTTTATATTTACTCTAGGTCGTATATAATGTTTTGAAAAAAATTTCATTCATTTATTTTTATGCTTATTCATAGAGACAACACATTTTATATAAAGTATAACCTCTTAACTTTTTCTTGCTTCTCCCCCGACATCCACATCCAATCTCTTGTTTGTATAAGCAGTATTAAGGATATAAAAACTTAGGAAGTAATAGAAATTGTTAATTTTATGTTTATCATGCATTTTATCAATACTTCATAATACATTTTTAACAATTCTAGACTTAGAGTGCATATTTGCGTACTCTTGACAAATAAATAAACATAAAGGGGGAAAAAAATGAAATTTGAGCATGAAAAATATTTCATTTGCGTTTGTCGACTTCACTTTGTGTGGCTCGCTTTCTTCTCCTTCCTCTTTTAAGTGTTCTGATATTTTGCGACTTTTCATCTGCTGCAATTTTCATTTCATGAATAAAAACGACAAATGTATTCATTACAGCTAGATCAACTATATATTGTCGAATAACACACAGGCCATCTTCCGGTTTCCCCATTGCTCGCATACGCGACCGCTAATCTACTTCACTTTTTAGTTTCAATTATATGAAATTATATCTGGGTCTTATTCCCTTTCTCATCTGATATTTTAGCCTCATGGTGTATAGTTGAAAGGAGAATTGCCAATATATTCTTTTTCAGTATACATGTAAATGAAGCGAGAGTAATATCTCATTGAAGAAGACCAAGTAGAGTGGAAAATATTTTTATATTACGTGGCTTCTTTTGAGCATAATTTCTTATGCAGATCATCCAAAAATGATAAATTTATTTTGGTATTTATTTCTGTGCATAGATTGTTGATATGGGTCCATTCGACCCAGTCATTTACATTACCATTATTATTATTGTTATATTACTATTACACACACACACACACACACACACATATATATATATATATATATATGTATATTATTTTGATTTATTTAATTATTTTTATTTTTGTTTTTTTACTGTTTTTTGTTTTATTTTATTTTATTTATTTTGTTATGGGAAAGAGAAAAATCATTTGTACAAGTCTGAAATAATTTCAGACACAAAATACAAACTCATACAAAATTACCTGTTTGAGGAATATTTAAAATAAAAGATGTACTTCTAACCTATGGGATCTATCATGAAATTAACTATAAATATCGGTCAATTAGACCCATTTAGGTTAAGAAGATTAACAAGGTTCGACAATTTTGAAAAAAAAGAATTTCTGATGCAATTGTTTTTCAACAAGGTCCCATCAACTAAGCATTTTAAATTTATGAAGTACTGTTAACCCTATGAAATTATTACCTGATTTATCAAATGCATAATATTGTATTTATTCGACCAGTGCATTCGCACGAGCAAAAATAATGAAAGTTTCCATTATATTACATTTTTCAACTATTTTGAAATTATTGTTGAACTTTTTTTGACGTCTGAAAAAACGTGAATCATTAAATAGATACAATTCGCAAAACTTTATTCCATTCAAAAATACTATTCTCTAATTTTGAGGAGGAAAGTAGAAATTCCATAGGATTAACATTACGTTTACGAATTCAAAATGGCTCGTAGGCGGGTGCCTTAAAATAAATCGAGTAAATTTCATTAGTCTCTTCCTACAATCTATATTTTCCTTTAAATCTTATTCATAAATTATCTTTTCCAGCCAGATGTTTCTGAAATGGCCGTAGTTAAAAATTCGTCAATCTTAAGTCTTCTTTGAAATTGTAATCCTGAATCATTCGTTTAGTCACAAAATTCAGGGAAGTCTAAGAAATAAGAAAATTTATTTTCCGCTTAAAATGATACCACTGAAAAATTTAGGCCATTCTGTGCATTCTGAGACCAACATCTGCCGTACAATTAATAGAAAATGGCCATTTTGTGATTCAGTATTGTTACTCACTTAATTTTTTTAAAAATAATTGAATATAATCTCAAGTATCAAAATTGAATATCTTAGTTAATAATATCAGTGTATATTCTTACAGAAATATATTTAAACATATTTGTAACAGATACTTTTTTTCTTTGTGACATAAGTCAATAACTCATAAGATTTACATTTAAAGAAAAAACTATTGATTTGGAATTTCTCTATAAAGTTGCATACCTTTACAGTAGATGTATATGACATCACATATACTCGTTATTGCAAGAATGTTCTGATAAATACTTTAAGTATTAAACATATCTTAGTATTTCTCGTCAGAAAGCAAATAATTATTTTATCTCAATGAATTTCTCAATAAACTCATTTTGATAACGAAACGAATCAACAACAATGATTTTTAAATAAGACTAGATTTTTAATCAATAATTTTTCTTATACAAAGGACGTAGTAATGAGAAAGATAAATTAAATAACATTAAGAAAGACAATAAGTTATTCATTAAGAAAAAAGGTTACAAATGTTAGCTAATGAAAAGCACAACCATCCAACAAGTATTTCACTTTTTAACATTTTTACAATAATTTTAATCAGCCCCTATTATTTTAAGCATACTTAGTTTGAAACATTTAATTTTTCAGTTTCACTATCTAAAAAGATTTATTTAAATGATGCTAATTTGAATAGATAATTAAGCAGAAAAGCGTGCGATGAAGTTCTCATTTATGAGAATATCCACTTTGAGCTACGAAATCTTAAAAACGACAGATTTTCAAATAAATTAACAAAAAAGAATCAGCCTGAGGTTCAAAGAGTAATCGTTGTTGTAGGTTGTTAATTTGCATTCATTTATTTTATTTGTATAATTTTGCATCCAATTATAATTTATGATTTTTTTTTCTTCCTTACTAGTATTTAGCTAATTTTGTTTCAAAACTCAAGTAAAAAGTGTTGCATCTACGTTGTCTTTCACAGAAGAAAAAAATTGGCGTTTGTTATTTGAAGCTTTAAAATACTAAATTCATGGTTTTTGGTTTTTGTTTCCTTCATAATTAAGTGTTTCGAAAAAATCAGTTGCATCTTAAATCAAGGATTAAATTTCTATACACAGAGTGTCTCAAAAAATAAAAATATAAACATTTGTGGAGAGATTGATAACATTAAAAGGAATGTGAATAGTATGGGTGTTACTCACAATTATTTAGGGAAATTTCAGATTTATTCAAATACCACCATGGATGAATTCGGAGTTGGCAAACATACACTCGGTAAAAGGAATAACCGAGAGAAATGAACGAGTCTTTCAACGAATTTATCTGTTTTATCTATTTACCGAACCACCGTTTGTGCGCGTACTCAAAATTTATGCGATTGAGAGGCATTTAGAGGTTGCAGGGGTAGAGCCAGCAGACCAAAATCGACATGGACGAAATTATGTTGGGTAAAAAAGACTAATCACAATAAATTCGTCATTACTTCTGCCCTAGACTGTCTCATTGTGGAGTGTCTTTCATGCATATTCCTTAAGCCCTTTTCATCTCGAAAGGATTCAGTTAATGCTCCCCGAAAATCCTATACACATTCTGCGACTTTTATTTGATGATATCCAAGAAAGTGTACATGACGCAAATTTCACAGCTTATGTTTTGTTTAGGTATGAAACCTATTTCACTCGAGCAGTCGTATTCGATTCCGTATGTAAGCTCACGAGATCTATAGGTGGGCGATCGTATACTTTTTATCTTTTCGGGATAAATGTGTGAGTAGGTATAATTGGTGACTGTTCAGTCGGATCATGTCTGTTACCAACCAGCATGAACTCCCAAAGTATCGAATTTTTCTTAAAACAGCTCTGTGCTTACTTGACCATTTTCCAAAAATGTGAGATACAACTTGTGGTTTCAACATGACTTCGCTTTTGCCCATAACAAACGTGTTCGTGAGTATTTGAATAGATCTTTTAGGCGTCCAAGAATTTGCCATGGTGGGAACATTTCCCGGCCCTCACACTCACCTAATTATTGAGCCTTGATTTTTTTTTTCTGGGGTCGAATGGCTTAGACTTATCGTGTAGGAATCATAAGAAAAGTTAGAAATGAATCTTGTGGCGAAGTTGATTTACATTACTGCTACTATTAAAAAAAAACCTCCAGATGTGTTCGATCATGTCTGGCAATTAATGTTGTGGCACGCAAGTATTTCGTCTAGTGTTGAAACCTTTGAGCATCTGTTATAATATTAGGAAACGTATTCATCCCGTTCTCCGGTGATGATTTATCAAATAGTTTCCCACTAATTATTATCTAGTGTCATTTCTGGTTCTTGTGCCTCTGCTACCACTTTCCCATAGAGTAATTTCTGTTATAATGAGTTCTTATTCGTGCGATTCACATAACTTTAGATGTTGTCTACTTCTCCAAAACCTTATCTTATAATTAAATTCTATACATTGACTTATGTAATAAGAGCTGTGAAATATTTCTTTTTTTTTGTAGTTATCTATATAATGAAAATTATAAATATATGAAGTTTCTTTTTCTCAAAAATAACAATTAACCATGGGAAAATAATAAGCGCATTGCTGTTAGGAATATTTTACACTTACAGATCTATTTTGATTATTATAAATATATATTTCATTCAAGAAACGGAGTAAACATATGAGCTGTAAAAAAGAGGGATTTCACATGTTGTTCATCTCAGTACGTCCACTAGATTGTTTCGGTTCCTTAGATGGTCAGTTTTTTGAAACAGATGTCGAAGGATTTTTTTTTTATAGAGAAGAATTCTCACTTTAATAAAGTTTCTCTCCAAATATTTTACAGAGTTGTAGCCGAGTAACCATTTCCGCTCATTCATGTTCAGCATTGTTTAAGTCCAGCAGTTAGCTCCACTAACACCTAATTGTGGGGAATAATAGTGCTACTACATGTTAAGATAGAAACTGAGTTGGTCTTATTAAAAAATGGATACTTTCAATAAAATTTCTCTCCAAATATGTTAGAGCGGAATAGCTGAGTGCCCATGGTTGCGAGCTTATGATCAGTATTGTAAAACTTAATCGTGCAATATAATGGTGCTGTTACATGTTAAAAAAAGGAACTAAACTGATCTTATATAAGGTGTAATTTCTATAAAGTTTCTCTCCAAATATGTTAGGGTGTGATAGCTGAGTGGCCATGGTTACAATCTCATGATCGGCATTGTTTAAGTCCAATAATGGGCTCCACTAAAGCCCAATCGTGCGAAATAATGAGGCTTTACACATCATTTAGGAACTGAACCCCAAAGCCCTCTCAGAGATCGGCGGGGAGCTAGAAGAGAAAGTTACTAGATCAGGTGTAGCTCTCGTTACTTGACTGTAGTTCAAAATTATAAGATCATGTAGTTCCAGTGCGATAATAACTAAAATTTTAAGAATGTTTGATTAAAAAACATTAGGTATTACCATAATATGTTGGTTCAATAATCGACTATTTCGGCTCTAAATTTCACTCAAAAGTTTTACGAAAATCAATGGTTGTACGTTAAATTCAATTTGATCTCTAGTTTTCATTTAACTTGGAATGGATGTTTGATCATTAGATATTTCAAGTATCATCTTCGTCATCAGACTGGGATGCAAAACTATCAGTTTGTTGCCAGTAATGTGTTGACCAGCTTTGATACGAAACCAGTTAAGCAAATTTAGTAAAAATTTCAATAAGTTATTCCGAGGGTGACTCAAAAGGCACTTGTAATTGAAGACAGATGGCATAATTAAGGTAAATTGTTATTACTATCGGGTGCTGTCATCTGTTGAACGGAGCCTAAACAAATTTGACATTTATTCTTAAGTTTTGTTTTGTAGTAATTTGCTACCAAATCAAAATTTGATTGGTGCATCATCAAGTTGTCACCGTCGATGAGACCTGGATTAATCATCATGCACCAGAAATCAAGCAAAAATCAAATCATTGGGTTGCTTTCAGTAAATCTGCTCCAAAGAAGACGACAATGATCTCATATGCCGGAAAAGTAATGACGAAGAATTTTTGACGTGCGAAAGGCATCATGATCACGAATACGGGTAATTGAAACTTAGATAGCCGTCTAGTGAGTCAAATTGCTTACTAAAAGACAAACCATTTTCGATGCTACGAGCGCTATCTCTTAGATTTTATGAGAACTTATTGAACAACCCTCGAAAAACTAATAATTTGTAACATGAAGAACTTTGTCAAGTTATAACTCATATTATTATCTTATAATCAATTTTAAAATTGTGAAATTTAATCTCTTAACTTATTCGATCACGCGCTTTGAATCTGTATAGATTGTCATTTTGCCACTCTCGAAACTTGTAGGGAGATTTTCCTATCGACAGTTAATCGCCATATACAATACCTAAAGATCCCTTCATACAATAGCATGTGATTCAGCTTAATCCCTGAATTCAACTTCATTGGAAGCCAGCCGGGAAAAGATACGCCCTCTTCTGATCTAGCTACTGAGGCGAAAAGACGCAGGTTGTGCCTGGCGCCGTATTTGCCTCTTCTCGCGTGCCTAATGTGAAATAAATTATTAAGCAGTGAATTGCAGATCTTTTTTGAGCCATTACTACCATTATTTCTTTTATATATATATATATATATATATATATACAACTCTCTCTTACAGTAAAATCACAGTCCTAAAATTTAAAAGCTTCTTAAATTTTGGAAATAACATATAATAATCATCCTAATAGTATTTTCATACAGAGCTAAGTAATTCTGTAAAATTATGCTTAATTTTTTAATTCACTTGAGAAAATGTTTAAAATGTCCTTTTCTCAAATAGTAATTTTTCTCATTTCATTTTTGTTTAAAATGTTTCTTGTGTTTTGCATATTACTTCTTTAAAATTAACCTTAGTTATGAAAGATGATATATTAACAAGTTTGTGAATTAATTTTATAATGGACATAACGGATCCTTTTTTTTTTTTTTTTTTTGTTATTGTAAATGCCTTGAATGCTTAATAATAGGTGGAATATTTCATATATTGTAGTAAAATCGGCTTTTTTCACAAAAGTTATTTCCCAATCTTAAATCTTTGATTCAAAGTTTCAAAACACACGTGCATGGAGCATTTTTAAAAATTGCTTTAAAATTTTATTTTTTTAAAAGAAGTAATATAAAAGTGTCCTTTTTAAATATATGTATATTGTGAAATATAATGATCACTTAACTCTCCTCTTTCTAAATTTAGTTCAATTAAACTAAAAAAGTCTTAAAAAATAGTTTTAATACATCCTTTAAGCTAAATGTGGAATTTTGAGTTTTCTCCGAATGACTTGGGGTATTAAATTCTTTTTCGGTTTTGCATCTTTTTTACTTGAGTTTTTTACTTTTCGTCCGTTGTGCAAATGAATGGATTTTTTTTTTCATCTACCCTATTTTAATAAAGGGGTAGAGCTAAATGTATATAACATTCACACAAATCAATAATAATGCCAACACAATGTTACTTCAACACTTCTCAAATTAATAAAACATTTAGATAAAAAAAAAAACTTGATGTTACAGATCAGCATGTCAAAGTAAACATCGCTTACGTCACTTTCACATCTGAGCGGCCGGTTTAATAGAAGACTGGTTGAGGCGAGTCCTGCTTAAAAAGATGTTATTTAAGCATCAGCTATCGCTTTTATGGAATTTTTACTCTGTTGAAAGAGATAACTGAATACGTAAAAGTTTCATTGAAACGTTCACTAATCTTTTTTTTAACGAAATGTTAAATTAATTCCAATAATAATTAATTAACATTAATTAAAAATTATTATTTAATTAATTAACAATTAATTAAATAATAATTAATTAACATTTTCAATTTAACATTAACTGTTATAATTTTTTATTAGAGATCATTGAACAAAATATTGAGAAATTTTTTTTAATTTATATAAAATATTATTGTGTTGCTTATTTTTTGAAGAAATTTGTTTACATAAATTGTGTACGAGTTCGAACAAATTTTATCTTAGGGGGAAGGGGGTGCTATATGTGACAGACCTCTTCGTTTCTGATCAACATACTAAAGTTCACTCTCTTGTTTTATAATTTCCTTATAATATTTTATGAAATATTAGAGGCCCTATTTAATTTATCCAGAAGCAATCTTCCTTATATTACGCGATGATTTTTGGTGATAAAAGAATTCGAATCCATATTAATCCTTTAGAAAAATTTCCTTTAATGAGGATTCAAAATTTATACAATGGCTATATCATATTTATACAGCGTGCTTCTGGTATATTATTGAGTACATCCGCTGTAATGGCAACCCATCTAGATGCAAGAACTACACAAGTAGGTTTGCTTAAAATTTAGCTATCATTCTGTTGATTTCTTTCCAATGGTTTTTGTCTTAATCGGTTGGAAAGAAATATATGTAAGGATCAGTTGATTTTAGCCAATTTCATTTTTGTCTTTATGAATCGTAATGTCATTTTACTCATATAATCAACTGGTTGATGAGAAAGAGGACTTTGTATTTCTTCATAAATTTAGTATGTTGTCCAATATTATAAAACATAAAATTTTTTCTACATTTGACGTAAAAATAATAACATCAACCATATAAATTTCCTATTTTTAATAAAATGCTTCATTTTTATTATTATTTCCAAACGAAACAGTGCTCAATAGCCCTGACGATAGATAAACTTTTCAAAACATCAATTCACAAACCTTGAGTACCAACTTTTCGTGAGTTTATGCATAATTAGGAAATATCTAAATTTCATTGTAAAATCAAAATATGTAGTACAAATAACAAATAAAGGAAGCAAAAAGACAATGCGGCTCCAATGTTTGAATTTTTATTTCTAATTAATCGAATATATCTAATTATGTACGAAAGTAATGTATGTTAGAATGATATGTTTCAGTTGCTACATAGGTAGAGATATGTCAATTTTCATACAACATTAAGCCAGCACATTGATAATAATAATAATAATCTTTGTTAAAGATAAAAGGAAGAAATATATATATATTTATGCATGATATAAGTTTTTCATGTTCTGAAAATAATAAATATTTGTTAGTACCTTTGAAAGTATAGTCGTAATTACTTACGACATTTTGTGAATACCATTTATATATAAATGGTAGATAATATATAAGAGGATAATTACAACGTCAAAATACCACAGAAAAAACAATTAGTGCGATATATGCTACAAAAGTGATGCTGATATATATTGATGCGTTTAACATACATTTCCTATTTGATGAAAATCCACAAAGTTACAAAATGAATTAAAACAAGCAAATGAATGTTGAATAAATTACATTGTTCCAACAATTTAATATATTTATAGGTGAATATACGACTTGATCGCTTAAGATAAGAAGTACTTCGATAGTATTTTCACTATTTTATGACAAAAAATACATATAATTCGCCACATAATGTTTCGAAATAATGAAATATCTACGAATGCTGTCCAAAAGTTAATCTTTGTCCTTTTTTTGCAGCAGTCTTTCAATTTCGCAAAAGATTCGTTCCATTACATTTATTACATAAACATTTTTAAAGAAAAATATATTATGAAATACTGAGGAACACACTTTTCTCTGTGGAAATAAATCAGAGTAATGTCATATAAATTGCGTCAATATAATACAGTACAATTTTATAAAGTATAATTTTCTTACTTAAAAACATTCGGGCATTTTAATTTTTAATATATTTAAAGACAAATGATATGATTAATTGCAAGTATTTTTTTATTTATTTACAACATAATATTGTCATTTTAAATTTCTGCTGAACAATTGTACAGTTCAATTAAGCAATCGTATATGCTCAAGGTTCATCTATAAAATATTTATATACTGCACTTGCATCTATCAAAATAATACATATTGTTCTTTTGATGATTTCATGAAGTGCTTTAAAGAAACCACTTCTTGTTATGAAAATCTTGTTAAGAATATAAGTTTTTAACAAACTGATATGAAGCTGATTTTTAATGAAATTTTATAGATGAAAGAAAGCTGAAAAAAATGAGTGAACAGTATTTTCAATAATTTTTTTATGCAGAAGCAAAGAAAAAGTATTAGGCCAAAAATAATTTTGGGTTGAAAAATCTAAGACAACGTATTTAAGTATTCTATACTAATAAAATACAAGTATAAAATGAATAAAACGATCAACACTTATTTTTGCATTACATGCTATTTGCTTTATAGCCAAATGAAATACATATGATTTTATTTTCAATAAACTATTTAGCTTTTTCCGGTAGAAACACTTAACTTTAAACTCAAAATACAATCGTTTATTATAAAAATAATTTACTATGCGTAATCAAAGAATAATATGCACTGGGAAATATGCAATTATTATTTAAAGACCAAATTTCAAAGTACTAAAATTTGAATATCATAGCTAATTGAATGTGTGTTACAGTGTTTTTTTTTAACAACTGTTTGATATTTAAATAACTTCTCAAGATTTTTATGCATGTTATATAATAAATTTTATAAAGTGTAACGCGTTTTTTTTTTTTTTTTTTTTTTTTTTTTTAAATTTCGTAAATATTAATAATATCAAACACTGAAAAAATAATTTAATAATTATTGATAAAATAATAATTTAGCAAATATTGAGAACAATAATTTCATAAGTATCAATAATAATGTTTATCATTTAAGAATATTGATGAAAATATAAATATTGTACATGATTAATTTTAATAATAATAAGTATCACAAAATAATGTATGTTATGTTTAAAATAATTTGAAAGAATAAATTTTGATATTAATAAATATTGAAAATGATAAATTTTTATTATAAATATTGAAAATGACAGACTTGATTAATAATTACATTTGGTAATAACAAATTTGGATAGAAATATAACAATAAATTTTGGAAATGACTGTCTTGAATACATAAACAATTAATAATGACAAATTTGGATACTAAATATTGCGAATAATAAATATTAATAACAATAATAATATTACTGATTTCGCAATCTTAATAATACTAGATGGGAATAAGTATTAAATGTAATAGCTGAAAACATGTGCAGTAAATTTCAAGAATTTTATAAACTATAAAGCGTTATTTTCTTTCGAAATGTTGTATTTTATCTTAGGTACTTTATCGAAAAATAAATTACTAAACTTTTAGTAAACATTTCAGTAAACCATAATTTATAAATGCATACGAATGAAAAGAATGGATATAATAAACCAGAACATAAAAATTCAGATTTAAGAGATAAATTTTCGCGTGCATTGCAAAAAACTCCCCTCTAAGTTTGGTAAACAGTATTGATTCCATTAATAAAATCAATAAAAATTTATTTTTTCAATAATTATGTCGAATACTGTAATGGGCATTTTTTTCAATGTTTTAGCAGTCAATATTTTTCTCAAATATAGTCTGCAGTAGTTAAATGTATTGATTAAGGTTTTGAGATAGATATGTATTGATAAGCGCTATTTGTACAAGTATTTGAAGCTAAGTAAATTAAGTATTGTTATTTACATGACATGTACAGTGTATTGAACACTATTGTTTCCTATTAGAATAGAAAAATATACGTTGAATCTATTCCGAGGATTTTTAGTGCATTTGTAACATTACCAGACAAATAATTAATAATTTATGCTAAATTTTTGTAATGAGCAAAGTAAAATATTTTACAGTGATATATTGTAAGTTAAAAAATTAAATTTTTAAAAAATGTATGTATGGTGTCAATTCAGCCGAAATGATTTAATGAAATTTAAATACATATTCCTAGATTGAATGTATACAAACAAAATATCTCACATATGGATTTCTTTTATTTAATATAATTTCAGATTTCTTTTTGTTTGTAACTCATATTCATCTGAAATAAATAAATAGTCATACTAATTAACACGTATTTAATTAATGGAAATTAACGTAGAAGTAAAGTTAATGACTGCATTTTCCATAAAATATATATACTTTTAATATAATTTTTATTCTAGTTCTAATATTTCTCTCGAAATAGCTATTCAGCTTTTGCGTAAATTATATGATCTAAAAACGCATTCTATGACATCTGTATTTTCTTTGAGTTTTTGTCATGTACATCAAAAGTCATTGAAGTGCATTTTGTCGTATACATCAAAGAAAAATTAATTAAAATTTCATTAGATTTTTGTATATATGATTTAGGATTAAGATAAGGAGTAATGTAGAGATAAATGTTTTTCTCATTTGCATTTTAAAATTTTATAGATACTTTGAAGTTTTATAATAAAATAAAATAACTTTTGAAAATACATTAAACTTATTAAATATAATTCAGCATTTAGTTATGTGGATTATTCAAATATTCCACTAGATTTTGCTTTAAATTTTATCAGTACATTAAGAGAAGATGTCAATTATTGAAATGTTAAATAATTTAAATATATAAAAATCAAACTACAACATTTTCTCGGATCAATGAACTGAACAATTTTAATATTTTTCCAGTCCAGGAATTTTTACATATACTTATTTTTACTTATACTTTACTTCTTTTTTTTTCCGCTTGAACTTAGCTTAGCTTGTTTTACATACCAGAGAAATTAAACGGTTTTCTTCCTTATTACAACTCTAGGTAGTTTGAAAAACGAAACGATGAAATTATATAGAGTAACACATTGATATATATATCTACTCCTGGTGAACCACTTAGAAAACGAGATTGAGAAAATTAGGTATTTGATTAGTACCTTTACAACATCACATAAACATATGTAACAAACAAATGAATAAGCACCTCAGAAACATATTTCTTAAGAAGGCAAAGTACAGTGCAACATAAATATACAATTACACAAAAATACTTTCTGAACACGCTTTGTCTTACATATACTTACTTTACAACTACTAACATTTTTATATACATATTGATATATTAAGTGTTTTGGATCCGTTAGATGAATATACAGTTATATTTCACAAAAGTAATCAACCGAAAAAAAAAATAATTTAAGAAAATAACACTAAAATTAAGCTTGATATTTCACAGAGATTCTTTCACAGATAGCTAGCAAATTTGGTAACTATATTGACTAAATTCATCTTGTCCTTGTTCTGGCAAGTTCAGACGACGAAACGTAGCGTAGTCATAATCACCAAGAAGGAATATTTTAATGTTTACAAATAGAATTGTTTACAAGCTTCTCTGTCTTCATCCTCTAGATGCAGTTTCTTGAACATCAATTTATCACGAAAAGTAGTTCAGACATTTACAACACCACACGCCTTCGGGTAAAAGACTCGCTTTACATCAAGATCATTGTCAACACAGAGCCAAATTACAGCAAACTAAATTGCTCTCGTGACACAGTTCAAATACTTATCGATATATATCCATTACTTAAGCTGCATTCTTTCGCTCTGTTCTAAGAATAAATTTCTCTTTTATGGCAGTAAATGATAAGCAAACAAAGGTGTAATCTGGTTCTGTGTCAACGGACAATGAAGGAATCACAGAATCCTCCATCCCTTCTGCATTTTCATTCGCTCCTTCTATAAAAGTAAACATTGATCAGCTCAAGCAAACCACGATTCAGGATATTCTGTAGCTACGCATCAGACATAATTGAGGATTCTATGTTGGCCTAAATAATGTGATGCTCAAGAATGCTAGTAAGAAAAGTTGAATGAGACCACTTGACGTGTAAGTTACCACTGCGTGGCTGATTCCGGTACACTTGGGATTATTCTCAGCTGAAAATGAAGATACAATAAGTCAATAAGTAGCAGCTAGAATTTTGCTGCTAAGAACTCTCCACCACCCCCCCCCCCCCCCCGGCGCCGGGGGGGATTTTAAAACTAACGTGATTTTAAAATATTTCCAGTCTAATAAAGACTCTTTAATTTACTTAAGAGTTGTATATTCTTAAAATGGCATTTTTTCAAAAACTATTGAAATTCTATGAATGACTAATTCTGAAATTATTTTTTTGAAATTCCTACAGTTAGCTTCCTCCTAAAGTATGAATTTCAATAGCATAAATCTTCAATATTTAGTTTCAAAATATGATGATGAAATAAATATACGAGTTTAAGTGTATAAGTGAATTTTTTAAGTGATTTTTTTATGAAGAAAGTTTTATTGTAATAAATTTTTTTCTCTCTGTTTATTTCATCATCCAGCATAGAGATAAGCTCAACAATAGCTGGTTAAAAGAAGATTTCTGAATTAAATTTAATCATATTTATAGTTAGATCTTCAGCGTAAAAATCAGTCTAATAATAATTTTAATCCCTTGTATTATTCATACAAGGGAAAGAATAAAAAGAAAGAATAATCAATAACCATAAGTCTAAATAGTTAAAAAAATATTTAAAATGAAGTGGTAAAATTTATAAAGTAATTAATTTTGCAATATTTTCATTCGGTAAATATCCAAATATAATTTAATGAGATGAAAAAGGTTATTGGTTAAATTATTAAGCATCACTGATCAAAAATTCTCTCAATGGTACAGTGATCGTAACTGTGTTGAACATGATATCTCAGTTAGTCTTATATTTGACAAGCATTTAATTATATTGAGTGTAGAAAGCAATCGCACATCAATAGTCATAACGTATGTATGTGTGTGTAATGATTTAACTTAAATTTATAATAGTTTATCTGAATAATAATTCAATTTCCTAATTTTTCCCATTCTCTCACTTAAAAGTAAGGCGTTCATTCCGATTTCCTGATATAATTCCTTTTTAACTTTAATTTATGCAATCACACGCTCTTAAAACCTGCAATGTTCTCACGATTCAGAACTGTTGTGACAATCCCTACTACACTTTCTATCTGTAGCAAAAGTCCCTAAGAATCCCTACTCTTAAACAGCATGAACTAAAGGAAAATTCCCTTGTATATAATGAAACTCATGGAAAAATTCGCTCTCTTTTCGTTTTGGCCATGCAGGACGATGCTACACTGTTTGTCTATTCGAAAATGAATGTAAAATCTGCTCTAAGGCTATAACCTCTCTCTCGACGATAATGGAATAAAAAATAGCAGTTAAACATGATTTGGGCTTCGACTCATTATATTTAATTAATTCAAATTTTCTAAATCGCTATATATATATATATATATATATATATATATATATATATATATATATATATATACCTTCTAGAAATCCTTTAACTTGAATAATCGCTCCGAGCATTCTTTGCATAGGTTCAACTGAATTTGATGTCATTGAACTAGAAATGTAGTCTCATTCTTGTTTAAGAGCGTTTTTCAAGTCATGTTTAATGTGAATTAACCTGATTTAAACTATTTGGTTAAGAATTTCTCATACGTGTTCCATGGAACTCATGTTTGGTGACAAGATGAGAAATGTAACAAATTTAAGAGAGTTATAATATAAGGTCTAAAGCCGCTTATTTAAGACTCTGTTCCTGGGATTATTATCATGTATAAAAACGTAATCAACATGAAGACCCATTTTTGTAGAATTAGACTGTATTTTCAAAATGTCCGTATTCGAGTAATACTTGTGACTCGTAATTCCCTTAATTGGGACTAAATACCAACCCCAGAGGTCCATTTACAACCCTAAAAAGTCTCGCTCTCACCTCCATGTTTCATTTGTTGAAGGTAAATTCCTTGAATGCATTTCTGTGCTTCATTTTCCTCCCACTATTCGTTTATCCTCTGATCCAAAATCGTTAAATTTACTTTTGGCAGAAAAAATAACTTTTATTCCAGAACTGAGGTCTTTCGTACGTATTTTATGGCAAAGGATAATTGTAACGTCCGATTCTATTCATTCCCATGGAATTTTTTTGTATAACACGGAGGTGAAAACCTTATTGTTCGCATTAATTTTGAACTGTATCTATTATATGGCTATTTAATTCTGATGTAAGCTTTAGAGCATTTATTTTCGAATTACGTCAACGAAGGAGTGAGAAATTAATTGTCAACATAGGCAAGTAAAGATGATCGACCCAGATGAGGAAAATTATGGGTTTTTTTTTTTTTTTTTTTTCGAAACAGTAACTTCTGAATAATTTAATGCAATGAAGAACGTGGTTCTATCAACTAACAATGAAATTTCATTACATGTTTTGCCATTTTTGAAAAGCTTTGTAATAAATTTCCTTTCAGAATAACATGTTTTTTAGACTTACAAACCATATAGAAAATTCTGCATTGTCTATCAATTTGTATTGCACCATTTGAATGTACATATGCCTCAAGATGAGTGGTGTTACTTATTGACAAAGAACTTACTGATCCAGTCACAAAACACTTAAAACAATATGCGTTTGTTTCAATGTAGGAAT
>BMAW01098500.1:476728-495909 GCA_019974015.1 Nephila pilipes | reverse complement strand
GTTCTTTGTACGTCTAAAAATCGTTAGGCTTTAGTTTTCTGAATACTCGAAAATTCAATGTTGTTATTTAGTTTACACTACAATCATGTTACTGAGAACGGTGTTTTGGGTGCTAACTTGAATTAATTTTATTTTGAATTAACATTCTAAAGTTATTTACAGTTTCTTTCGTAAAAACAGATACTTTCAACGCTCTCTGAGTTACAAAGAGCTTATGTTGCAGAAGATATGTTAAAAACATACAAAATATTCCTCCACCTTTTTCTCAGAGTTCAAGAAAAAAAAGAAATTAAAATTCTTCTCCTTCAATGTCAAAAAAAAAAAAAAAAAAAAAAAAACGTTTGTAAAGTACACAAATGTGAAACTTAAACTAAAGTTTGATTTTTTTCACGAATAAAATTCCTTGTCAATCCATAGGCAACCATTACGTATTTTTGTTTAAGGACAACTACGAAACAAGGAATTATAAATAAGTCGACACATTTTTTTGCAGTTGCTAATATGAGTAATTGCATCAACCGTTATAGCTTAAGAATGTCGTGTAGATAACATGTCTGTCTTCTCGGCTGTTGGTGATAGAGGGCTGTCGGGATCCAATACAGCGTTTCGTATGATTATCCTGAATCCATCCATTCCATATTCTGCAGACAGTCACGGGATCTCGACCGACACAAGCAGCAATACTGCGATGCGATACACCGCAATCTCTGAAGGCTACAATTCTATCTCTTTCAAATTCTGAAACGTACTAGTAAGCATTTCTCCTTCTTACACGAGACATAACAACAACGTTTAAATGCAATTTGTGTAAGAGAAACCTGCTGTAGAATTTCTTATATATATATATATATATATATATATATATATATATATTATATATAATGTGACACACGGGGGTAAAATTGCTGGCGCATGGGAATCCAATTTTATTGTATTTCATTCGTTAACTTTTTCCATTCGTTGTGTCTTGAAACAAAATGCTTTTTTATTTTAACGGAAATAAAATTATATTCGACAAAAATACTGAGACACAGTGATAATAATGAATTTAAATATTATGATTTGACTTCCCTCCCCACTTCTTTGAGTTCCATACTTCGAATTTTGCAATTCTATCAATAAATATTGTATGAATATAGAATGAATATTTTACAATTTAAAATGAACTTGATAGGAATCATATATTTGTCAAATTATTTGATATTATTTAAATTATAAATAATTCTATATTAAATTATATATTATAATTAATTCTATGTTAAATTATATATTATAAGTAATTCCGTAATAAAATCTTATTAATTAATTCCATGCAAATTACTGAAATAATAAAATACTTATTTATGTTAAATATGCTTTTATCAATGTTTGGTTTGGGTATTTTGCCAATTTTTGACGTTAAACAAAATATAATGAAAATTTGGATACCTTTTTTACAAGTTGCCAAATATATTGCTCAGATCGCAAACTCGCTTTTTCTTCGCAAACAAACTTCATTTTAAATACGCTACGCTACGTATCTTAATATTCCTCGTACTATTAAAGAAAAACCATGCAATTTCTAGCGAAATCAGACGAAAATATGAAATCGTAATCTTAATCAAAATCGCCAAATTAGGAGTGCACCCGATACTTCACTTTAATCGTAAAAATAGCAACGTTTACTAATGGATTTAATTCAAACCATTCTCTAAACATTCCTGGTACTATTAAGAACAACCTGAGAAATATTTCAGCAAAATCGGTTGAGAAGTCTTTGAGTTTATAGGGCAAATACATACAAGTATTTTTTATTTATATAGATATATTCATTACTGGTCACCCAAAATGCAACACCAAGAAGCACAAAAGATATTGAGGTTTAATTTATTAAAGAGGTAACACACAGTGCAAAGGTGAAGTGATCGAAAATGCAATCTTTTGCGAGGTGAGAAAAAATTATAAAATCCTCATTGAGTGTTGCGCCCCGGCTAGCAATAACCGATGCTATACGCCTTGATAGTGAATGAAAAATATTTGGATATCTTGTTGGATTATGGCACCCCATGCAGCCTTTGAAGTTGTTAAAGGTGATCTAGTATGGAAGAGGGGGTGCATGTCGGACCAATCGTTCTCATATCATTGATCAGATTTGTTCAATAGACAATAGATGGGAGAGAACTAGCAGGCTAAAGCAGCAACGCAATCTACAGGGAGAGGAATAAGTCTTACCATTGCGTGTCAAGTGTGCTCACGCATTGTCCTATTAGAATGTGACCAGAGGTGAGCTCTGGATGTAAGGGATGACAAAAAACTTCAACACCTCAGAAATATAGTGCTGGAAGGTCATTGTACAGGCAGTACGAATTAGGGGGAGGAAGATGTGAGGGAGGGGAATCCAATACCATCCCAAATCATAATACCGTGTGCAGATCAGTAAGGCATTGCATAGGGCAACAGTTACACATCTTCTCTCTGCGGTGTCTCAAGACTCTAACACAAGTGTTGCAGACAGATGTGTGATACGTAAAGGCAATGTCGCTACATTCGGTTGTTCATGTCCGCTATTCAGTGTACCCTTGTAGACACAAATGCTTGTGGGTTTTAGACAAAGATAAATACTGTAATGGAACGCCTTCCTAACATTCAACTGTGCAGCGAACGAAGTCGTATAATTCGGAGGAACACCGATTGTTCTGTTCCAAACCGTATTAGTTTGATATAACTCTTGATGCGGCAGAGCGATCCATCAATTTCATGTTCCCAATATATCTATCATCAGGTAAATAGTGCCACCAGGTGGGTGCAATTGATGCCTTCTCTCAGTCGTTCCATTTTGCATTCAATGATTACAGAATCGCATCAATGTTGTTTGGTTACGTCCGAAAAGATTACTGATTTTTCGGAACGATAATCAGCATCTTTATTTGCAACAATTCTTCTTCGGTCGAACTTAGAAATGCTCTCGTATGATGGTCGTATTCTTCATTGCTTGCTGAAGATGCTTACTGAAAAAAGAAAAAAAGAAAAGAAAAAAAAACAGAGCAAAGCAATTTCTCTACTTCAAAATGACATTTTGTTCTTCTTTATATAGCACTTGTTTGTGACGTTACAGGCGTCCATGATGTGCGTCTATGTTGAAATGCTAATTCTTTGCATATCCCTTCACGATAAACGTATGGAGAAATTTTCAATTTGTCTTTTTTCTCTTCTTCAGGCTCTCTCAGAAATGTTTCTGTTTTTGTGATTATTTATTTTCAGTGTTGGAAAAGAGCATACCCTGTTTAATATTTTCAATATTATTTTCTCAAGAACATAGATTAACAAAGTCTTTTACAAATTTGCTGAATGAAAAAAAAATGTTTGAAAATTTAATCAGATTTTTATATGTGTTATTTAAATGCAGTAATTACTTACAACTACAAAATAAATATTTTTCACGATAATTTGCATGCATATTCTCAAGATTTTATAATTTCATTAAAAAAATGCTTTTAATATTCTCTTTAATACTTTATTTTTATAATATATTTTCTAAGTAATCCATTCACAATTTTCTGTAAAATACCGATATTAAGGTTGCCTTGTAAATTATGTCTATGCCTGTAAACTGCAAAAGTACCTATCACAAAAAACGACTTTTCTTTCCTTCCCTTTCACCTTATTTCTTTTATGTTCCAACATTCTCATAAGATATTTATCGACATCATTTTTAAAAAAAATATTCTAACATCTTGGATACATGATCAAAGCCCATTAATAAAATTTATCTTACAACTTTCGGAATAAAGAAAAATAACAAATGATGCTTTGAGCCAAGTAATTCCCTTAGTTCAATCGTTAAACATTAAACAACTTTAATCTCCCAACACATAAGCTGTTTAAAATTCAGTAAGAGAATTTCTCCCACAACATGGGTAAAAGCAACCCCAATACGTCACTGTAAATAATATACCTCCATGTTTTACACACTCTTCTCGACGAGGTAAAAAAAGATCGATCGAATGCTAGGAAAAAGGAAGAAAAGAACGGGGGGTAGTGAACCAGTTGTTTTCCCTCGCACAATACACTGGAATGGGGGAAGGCTGAATCGGATGCAGCTATTTACCCTGCCAGGCAGATATACAGGAATTTTTTATCCAATGGGCCCGATCAACTAGGGCTGGGGACAGTCGCTAAAAATAGTTGGATCGATCTTAAAATTTGCTTCGGCTTGCGGTTTCAGCATGGGCAATGAGATTACGAGCGATCGGCACTTACACTTGCTTTCAAATTCGCTCATGTGATAGATGCCGACATATATAAAAAAAAAGGAAAGGATTGTTAGAGACGGTGCTCGTGGAACAGGTGCTTTTTTCAGGAGGAACAGTGCGATGAGAATGATGCGTGATGGAAGTGTGCATTATTTTTTTAGAGTGGTCTCGCATATTTTACTGGCAGATTTTATGTGAGCTTGTTTGTCTTGGTATGTTTTTCGTTTTTGCTTTCGGGGAGGCAGATGAAGAAAGGCTTCCTGCAAGAACGTAAGCCCTTGGGTCAATGCTAATATTTTCAAGATAAATGATCGTTATTTTAAAATTCCATATTTTGCATTTTATTTTATAATTATTATTTGAAGTAATGCATTCCTTTATTTTTTAAAAAAAATAAAGAAATATTTGAACGATAATAGATTCCTCAGATTTGATATCAGAATTCGTAATCGCTTTTATGTAATTATATGTTCTCATTGAAATATTTTAATTGCAACAATATATAGTTATGAGCAGTTTAGCAATATATATGAGTTTTCTAACTGAATCATAAAATTTAAATAAGTAAATGAAATGGAAAAAGGAAATATATTTAAAAAATATTTCATGAACACTGGAATTTGAAACTAAAATTTTACCCAAGCTGGTTGGAAAAAATAAGAATTTCAAAATCTCCCCCCCCCCTTCTTTTTTCATATAAAGAATTAAATGTATTATACAATGCGTGTTTTTTTTAAATAAAAAAATATGTACACTTTGAAAAGTAAAAAATACATTTATATTAAAAGGATTGATTTTTTTCTGCTCGACAAATCATATTTATCAGTATTGGCAAGAACACGTATATCATATTCATATTAATAAAAATATGATATTAAATAATTTAACGATTAATCATACTGTTTTTTTTAATACTTTTATGAGTGTATTCAAATATTACCACGATAAATTTGAAAGAAACTATTTTCTAAGAAGTTAAATTTTAAATTGTTAAATCATTTGGGTAAAAGCATTAACATTTGAATTCAAAGAAATAATTTTTTGATACTTTCTGTGCAGCAAAAGCATTACATCTACATTATTTTTCATCCTTGTTTCTTTTTGATGGTAATTATCAACCAATTATATGTTGAAGTTATAACCTCCTTTTTATATGACTGCAAATGCTTGATTAAACTATTTATTACAAAAAAGAGAAAATTCCAAATTGATTGCTTAAATATAGTGGCTGAAAATATTTTAGCCACTTAAGGGGCTATTGTTTTAGGTGGATCACTTTTGGAGTACCAGATCACATTTCAATTTTTTTACCATTTACTTCAATTTTAATTACATTCAGCTTAAATGTACTCCACTTAATAATTTATCGTTTGCTTTAATTTTAATTACATTTAGTTTAAATATATTCCATTTAATAATTATATTTATCGTTTGCTTTAATTTTAATTAAATTTAGCTTAAATATATTCAATATAAGAATTTATTGTTTCCTTTAATTTTAATATTCGAAAAGTTTACTATTGTTCATTTCTCGATATTTTATACTTTACTTTAATTCTTATATCTAATTGAGTAATTTAATAATAATTATAAAAAAAAGCGCACCTTAGGTGGCTAAATCTGTTCTTTGCAAACTTTGCATAGAGCTTTTAATTTCATTTAGCTAAAGTAAAAAATGTTTCATCTCGAAAGGAAATTCATTCAGATTTTAAGTAAAGAAAAAACTTAGAATTATAATTGCTTTGGAATTAATACATATGATTATACTTTACACATTTCTGCAGAAATATGAGTTCGATAGAACAAATTATTACTGTTCATGAAAATTTAAGATATTGCTTTTAGTATTCCTCTAAACTTTTACCGAACTCAGAAGCAATTAAAAAGAAACGATAAAATAAAAAAAAAGACATTTTAACATAAATAAATTATTCTGACTTGATGGTGGAATATAAATAACGAGAAAGAGAGGAAATAATTATAAAAATGTCTATAAACTTCATATTGTTTTTAAAATTTCAAAACATATATCTTAAAAATTATTCTGCTCGTCGTCATGATGTTAAAATATGAAACCAAAAATGGAATATTAGGGATCAGACAATATAGTTTTTCAACCTTGCATAGTTTTAAATAAAAACAAAGTTCTATGCAAAGTTTTGCAAAGAACAAATTTAGCCATCTAAGGTGAGCTTTTTCTTATAATTACTATTAAATTATTCAAGTAAATGTAAGAACTAAAGTAAACGATGAAATATCGAGAAATGGGCAATAGTAAACTTTTCTGATATTAAAATTAAAAGAAACATTAAATTATTAAATTGAATATATTTAAACTAAATGTAATTAAAATTAAAGCAAACGATTAATTATTAATTAGAATATTATATCAACTACATGTAATAAAAATTAAATCAAGTGGTAAATTATTAAATTGAATATATTTAAGCTAAATGTAATTAAAATTGAAGCAAACGGTAAAAAATTGAAAAGTGATCTGGTACGCCAAAAGTGATTCACCAAAAACAATAGCTCCTTGCGGGGCAAAAATTGTAAATCAATGTTAAAAACATTTGTCTCCAAAGCATTCCAAGAAGGAAACCAAGCTAAAAAGACGTAGTTTGAAATTCTTGAGGGAAAAAAAGAAAAAGCTGCCTCTCAATTTAAAATTCTGAATAATGTTATTTATTTTGAATCATACCTTGATTCCAGAAAACATATGATTTATGGTAATACTTAAACCGATATGTTCATTAATACTTAATTTTTACATTTTTTTTCACTTCATTTCAATAAAAAAATTGGGGGGAAATTTAGTATTACATAGTTTTGAAAATTGAGTTCATTAGTGGTGAAAGCAGGTTACAGACATATATTGCATGTATTTTATTTCAATCCAATAAAAATTCTGGAGAAATTTATTATGAGGAATTTTTAAAAATTAACTGTTGAAAGCAGGTATAAGAAATATACGCAAAAACAAGATAAATTTTTGAAAAGTGGTCAGATACGACATTTATAGGATATAGAAAACAATTGTCCTTTGAGTAGCTAAAAATAGTTATTTGTATTATATTACGCGGATACTGTAGGCTTTTGAATCTATGGATTAAAATATTTGATACCTAGTTCAGTAAAAACGTTTGCTTATTTAAATTTTATTACGACAAAATAAACAGCATTAGAAAAATAACTATTAAATACTTCAGTCATAAAACATTAGAGAATGAAATTGCAGTAGAAACAATAGTACTCAAAAAAGAAATAAAAGCCAAATAATAGAGATATATTAGTATAATTTGATCTGCAACATTAGATTATTCGAGACTAGTCTTTACGTACTTCGCTAATGGACAGAAAAGACTTTTACCGAGAACTAATTAACATTTGTTACAAAACTGACTCCCCGAATTAGATCATTAAAACATCTATTTCCTTCTTTAATTGAGTAGGAAATTCCATTTGTTCGAAAATGCATAACTAGGATGTAATTTACATAGGCAAAGAAGTATATGCTAAAAATTATTTCAGAATTAATACATTTAATCAACAGGGGGGAAATGTAAATTAAATTTTCATTTAAGTATATTTATTGAAATATTGCAATAATTTAAAATTGGATAAAAGGTTTGTTTGGAAACTGTTGAAACAACGTTTAACTTTTAAATTTTAAAATAAATAACTTTTATATGACGAAAATATTTTCTAAATCTTCAATTAGCTGAAACTTTTCTTATAAAATGTTGATTCGATTGACATTAAAAGCAACAAAATATTCTTCAGACTGTATTTTAGAGAATCGCAGCGTTTTTTCACAGTTCGTTGTCATGTGTTACGTTATCTCGTTAAAATTTTTTCTCTTAACAATTTAATTTCTTTCAAGATTTTAATTAATCTAAATAAAATTCTAATTAAAATTGCATATGCTTTTTTTAAAATTTGTGGGAAGTAATATCTTAATTTCTATACAAATGGAAATGCAAATTTTTCCCAAAAAAATAAAGAAAAAAAGACCATTTTTAAAACAACCAAGGAAACTTTCGGCAATAATAATAAAAACATTAAATATTTTCTGAAGATAATGGCTTCAACAGTTTTAATATTGTCAGAAATTGCATTTCGAAAATGTTCACAGCTTTTTCAATGGAACAAACAGCAAAAATAGAACAATTAAATGTTCTTTTTTTTTTAAAGTAAAATATTGATTGCTCGGAGACTTTTTGATAATTTGAATTGCACAAAATTACAATTCCCAAATGAAAAGTGATTAGATAAATTAGGTGAGGATAAAAAATGTAGTGAATTGAATTAGAGATAGTGATGTATAAGTAAATTAGAATTAATAGGAAGGAGAAGTGATATAGAGGATAACGGCAGGCTGATAGATATTTGTAAATTGGATTGAAACAATGTTATTAATCTCTTGGATTGAAGTGATCTTCAGAGTCAAAATACTAATATTCGAATCTTCTGGTATTGAAAAGTGTTTGAATCAGAGCAAGTGATTTGGTAAGCTAAGACTTTATCATTGGAATGTAAACTAATATTGACTGAGTTAATAGGAAGTAATGTGACTAATGAAGGAAGCACGTCACAAGATTAAATATTCTTTTAATTGGTTTATCGACTTAAACAGTTATTCATTTGTATAGATTTTTCTTCTTTTTTTTTCTCTTTTCATTATCTACTTTTATAGCAACTCTAGGGATTGCAAAGAATTTATCCACTTACAAAACTACTACAGTACTTTTCAAGAATTTTTACATGACATTAAATTAAAGGTAAGGACAAAAATGATCCATGTTAGATTCTTACATCAAAGACCATAACTGGGGGGGGATACTTGTAAAGGCTCGTATTTTGCACACGCATCTCAACCGAAATCTCATTTCTGACTAGATTCTATTATAACCAAAAGCCACCCGTTATCGATAGCTTTCCATCTTCGATTTACGTCAAAGATCCATCCAACGCCACCGCAATGTTTTCAGATTCGCCCCCCAACCTGGAGGGTTTGTTTCCGCTTTCTATCGATTGTGAAGGAGACGTTCCAATTTGTCTCCATGACTCAGCGACGACAAGAGATGGGATCACGAGAGGGGGGAGGGATAAATCGGATGGAAAAGAATCCCCCTTCGATCCTGTCCGTCAGATAATACGTGTGGGCACAATCGGAACTCAATGACCAGAACCATTTCTCTTTAGGAGCCAATAGGTGGATGTAACACGGTTATCTGTCACCCGTTGGCCATTTGTCATGGCAACGGCGTGTAGGATCGAATGCTAAGGAAATGAGACGGGAATGCGAAACGGAGGAATGTATTGTGAAAGAAAAAAGATGCGTGTCGAGGATTGTATCTTTTCCATATTGGTTTCTATGGAATGTTTTGCATTATGATCAGGAGAGTTTCTGTGTTGCATAGTTTTGTACGAAAGGAAACTTTTGGAGAAGGGGACTTGCTGGAAAGATTAATGATGTTAGATCTTGTTATCGTATATAAAAAATTTACTTTCTTGGGAAAAAATGCATAATTTTTTTCAAAACAGTTGCGACTTGGAAAAGTTAAAATGAACTTTTAAAAGCCCTGCAAATTCAAAACCTTAAGTGTTAGATTATAAAACGTGACGCATTTTGATATAAAAAGTATCGAACCATAGTTCGTGCATAAACAAATAAAGCTAGGGGGCCATCATTGATTATACGCCAGTAGAACTTCCAATGCGCAGGCGTAAATTTTTTCCTGTATGCAAAAAGCGTCAGTCGCCAATAAACCAGGGGTGAGTAAAGGTAGTGTCATGAAATCCGTCGAATTTTCATTTTTGAAAAAAAAAAAATATGACAGAACTTGATAAATGCCACTGATAAATTTTATGAAAAGCTTGGAGATTCCCAAACGGAAATAAATCAGAACCTAACCAAGCAACCAATCAAGTAGAAAGGACCCATAGAGAACGTTTAACGGACCAGATGAGCGCGATTTCAAAAGTGACATTCCATCGATGCTTCCGACAACGGCAGAATCGTCGGGAGAAATGAGAGACAAACCGAGGAATTACTTTAAAAGAGATTAGTGCACTCATAAGATTGTTATATTTGAATACGAATAATGGTCGAATATTCTTGAATATATATATAATATGTATGTATGTATGTATATGCATATACTTATGTTCATAAATTAAGGAAAATACCAGCTTCGGCAAAGAAAGGTTCAGAAACAAAACAAATGAGACTTATTCAAAAAGCCTATTTATTAAACAAAAGAAAAAGAACAAAAAAAGATGGTGTATGTATGATACCATTCATATAAACTACGATTTTTGCTCCATGGAGCAATTACAAAAATAGTTCCGTTATGAAAACTTACCATTACATGGTTGGTATGATTTTTAATACTTTGTATTTCTCCCATACGATGAAATACAGTTTGTACAACGCCTAGGCATGCTGAGTATCAAATTATCGAGTTAATCCTGGGGAAGATTATTCCAATCAGCAAGCAATGCCCTTCGAAATTCCGGTACAAATGTAGGAGGTGGTTGATGAGTTGTAACTCTTCGGCCAAGAATGTTCCACATATGCTTTATAGGATTTTATACGGGTGATATCCTCAAATTGATGGCATTCGTTTTCAATGTTAGCACGGTAAGGACGAGCATTGTCATCCATAAACACGAATTCTGCTCTCGTGACACTTCTAAGCAAACGTACATGTTGTTCCAGAATCATGTAACGATAAATTTGGCCTGCCATGGCTCCAATTTGAACATGTATATCTATTCTATCCCAATATAATTCCATCCCAAACGAGCAATCCTGCACCACAATAACGGTTTCGTTCTATGACGTTGTCTTAGTGGTAACAGGTACCTGGAGTTCTCCATATGAATGTCCGATGTGAATAAGACTGCAAACTAAACCTGGACTCGTCGAAAAACATCACACAAGCCCACTGTAACGATGTCCACATTGCATATTCTCTACTTCAGGATAACCGCTGGCGATAGTGAGTTTCCGTGAGTGGAACACATTAGACAGGTTTGCGAGCATGTAGGCCAATATGTCCCAAACGTCTGTACTCGGTTCAGATCGAAACTGTCGTACCGAGAAAGGTCTGATGCTGAGCTCCGTCTGCTTCTTTTTGAAAATACTGTCAAATTTCTGTCGTCTTTCGGCGTTGTAACAAAGGATAGACCTGTGTACTTTAACGTCTACTGACATTTCCATCACTTTAGAATCGTTGCCAAAGCCTAGAGACTACTCTTTAGGTGATTCTAAGTTCCTCGGGTACTTCCATCTGAGTACTCCACATTCCAGACGGCCGATAATTCTACCACGTAAAAAATCATCTTCATGCGTCCTCTGTGTCATAACTATTCGGTTGTGGCACTGAACGACTTACATAACTCTTGAGAAAAATTTTACTTTTTTTACTACCATTCTTTATATACACCTCTCTTATACTCTCGTCATTGTGACGTACTATCGGCATCAACTGATGTCTTAGTGTAATTTGCATATTATTCTTGAAGATGTATGCGATAATTCTACAGGTGAAACTTTTACTTCAAATCTCGTTTTCCGTGTGAGATTGAATTATCCTTAATTTATGGATATGAGTGTACAACCAACCAAACACACACACACACATATATATATAGAGAGAGAGAATTTTAACAAATTTTTATAGCCTTAATGTATTAATTTTAATAGATTTATTTATTAATTCAAATTATTATTTTTAATTTAAATGATTACTTGGTATCGGTTTTAAATAATTAAAGTTTGGTCGGATAAGTATTTTTAGTAAATATCTGTAGTTTTGTTCAATCAATTAATGTTTTTGGCTGTTATAAATAACATAATATCGCATCATACTGGAACGAGTTATACACATCAATTAGTTATAAGGTTCGTAACTTAATTACTATGGTTTAAATGTATATTTGTTTTGTTGTTTCATTTTTCTAATTTAATTTTCTATCCTTTTACGGAATTTTCAGTTTTCAGTGTCTATATCATTAAAGATGATGTAATTATTGAAGTTGTGACAGTTGGATCCATTAAAGTAGTTTAAACATAATCCAAATGTCTGGGATAGTATTCAAATTACATTATCCCGTTTTTGTTTTCCCTTAAATCTTTTCTCTTGAGATTTACTTTGTTTTTTGAATAGCTTTGCATTTAACTTGGTTGTAATTTTCAACTAATGTTTTATATTTGTTCTGTATTGAAATTCTTATGTATAATTTGTATTTTTATAAATTTTTGCTTTTCCGTTATAACATTTTGTATACTTTTATACTTTTATTTCAGAATAATATTTTTAGCATGATTTTTTTGGTTATTTTGATATTGCACTAATTTTTTTTAATTAATTCAGAGCAATTGTGGATTTCTAGTTTAAAACTTTTTTGGGTATAATTCGAAATTTAGTTTGATTTTGTATAATTTAAAATTGTATCTAATTAACAATATACATATGTGTATATATATATATATATATATATATATATAAGAAGAACGAGTATAATATAAGTTAACTATTTTATTTTCTTCGTGTACGATTAACTGTGTCAGTTTCATGCTGAACAAATACAACTTTTTAATTCTTAAGCATACAGGATTAAAATGAGTATTGTAAGTATATTTCCGCGGGTGATCATTGGGGAAAAAAAGATATTGGATAAACATATTTTTATTAAAAAATTACTTTATTAATTTAAATTGAATAACACATAACAGTATCACAGAGTTCGGAAATGTGAAATTAAAATTAAATATTAAACAAAATTAAATTAAAACTTTAAAAGACAGGATGATTTTACAGAAGTTAAAGAAGCAGAATGTGATTGCTAATATTTAAAATTTTAAAGATCGTCCTCTTAATCAAATTAGAAGATGACATAAAAAATATATTTTCTATGAATACGTTTTTAATTGTGATTATCTCATTCATATTTAATTTTAACGAATTAAGTAAATATTAATTCACTATAACCTGTATTTATTTTTGAATTTTTACTCATGTCTTAACGTTTTCGTTTCGTCCACAAAATAAACATTCTACAATTTTTTGATACATTTGATTTTGTTTTTTAAACTGACCATTAATTTTCTCTGACTAGTAAAATTAATCTAAATATTGGTTGATGATGGAAAACGAAGAGAATGTTCTTCATTCTTTAAAACCAATATATAATACTGCATGCTAATGAAGCTCATTTACATTTTGAGGTACACATATAACTAAAGCCTTATTATTATACAATTAATTAGTTTATAACTGAATACGTACTCGTATAACCTTTCAACGTGATGCTTATGGATAAGAGATTGGAAATTTTTCTTTGACACCCATGGTATAATGTGATTTCTATACACCCTCGAAAAAATTCATTTCAGGGTGGCAGAATATCCCACGATTGGGGAAACTTTAGGTTACTAGTAACATCTTGAACTTTAAGTGCGGCTGTCAGAATATCTAAACTTTGCTGAAGAACTCTTTTCCTAAACATATTGTTACTCTTTTTCGATTCATTGACATAGCGTTAGCTAAACTTTGATTAAGTTAAAGCTGTATGTTTTGATATTCTGAGCGCCTGATGTCTACATAGATATCTTGTTTGCTAAAGTTATCAATTTAATTATTCGCAGCTGCAAAATATTTTTAATTAAGGTAACTGAAACGTTAAAATACTTCGAAAGTTGCATTTTTTAAAATTTGGTGTTAATAAACAGAGGTGTGTATTATTAATCCGCAGATGTATTTTTTATGATAATTTAATAAATAAAGTATTCTAAAATTAAATTTTAAAACTAAATGATAAGCTATTGTACATCATCATAGAAAAAAAAAATCCGAAATTGATTTTTCCTCAAAATGTGTTTTTTTAGGATTCTAGTACAATATCTTGAAAATCGACTCCATCCAAAGAGCTGATATTTTTCACATTAAGATATGTCATTATTTCCTACACAATGAACGCATTTTTTTTTATAAACACTCACAAATTTGAGGAACAGCGCAATATTTGTTTAAAATTCTAATGATTATCATAATTTGTATAAGAATTAGGATTTTATGATCAAATTCTTCTTTGATCATAATTTTTTTTAAAAAATTTAAACTTTATTTAAATCAGTTTTTGAAATTATTATTATATTCAAGGAATAGAGCTTGTTATATTTATAAGAATTCTAAAAATTTCCAGTGTTATAAATGTACTAGATTTTACGCAAGATGTATCTAAAGATAATTAAAAAGGTAAATATTTGCTTTTAATTAAAAACCAAGTGAGGATTCTTTAAACTTGGCATAACATAAACTCCTTTTTCCATGTATAGTTGCCCCCTCAATTACCTTACTTTGTATCTCCATAGCTTAAGATTTATTCGAATCAAACCATTCGAAAAGATTTTGTTTTAAAATTGAATGTTCTTTAGGTACATTTGATACATTTTGGTATACAAACATTATCATGAAGTAAAAAAAAAATGAATGTGAAATACAAAAAAGCGGGTAGGTTTGTAATGTATCGCCCATGAGAACATTTTGCATTTATTAAGCATGAAATCGGAGTATAACAGGTAAATAGCTCAAAAAAAAACCATATAATGTGTAGCAACATTCGAAACTAGAAGAGCAAACATTGAGAGTTGAAGCTGCCTTCGCCTTCCTTACTGCAAAACACCCTCATAGTTAAATATCATGTGATTGTTTGTCAAAATCAAGTAGGCAATCAGTCTGGACTCATACGGTTCTGAACTGCATATGTTAGACTTGACGCAGACACACTGCCTGCTGCTCGTTGTTATGAATCGCTCATTACATATCCGCTCCTGCGTCTAGCAATACTCCATTCCCTCGCTCTCCAGTAGGTTTGTCAGTTAGGTATATATTACGTATCACTCGCGCAAGATGGCGCGCGAGCTTTTCAAAATAATCTCAACTTTATAATTGCTTCTTAACACGAATATAAGGGAAAAAAAGTTGCGACGATAGTTAAAGTACTGAGATACTTTTGTAATAATGGTATATGTTACGAGCTACTTATGGTGGAAAATATTCTCTAGTACTTTTATGTAAAAAATCTTTAAATCCCAACTCGGTGAGCCACAAGTCAACATCAGGGGAGCAGCGGGTTGAGTACCCCTGACATAGAACTCACATGTAGCATTCAAATACAAGAATTATGAAAATTCATAACAATAAAAAAGTAATGACCATGGAGGCATTACTTTTCAACCAAGCTCTTAAATGGAGCAAATTACAAATCAATTGCTGCGGCCTTCCACTATAAAAAGATCTTCAGCCCTTGAAACATATTATCTTTCCTTTGACTACATGTGGGTCTTACACAAATATATCATAAAATGTGATCTCAATAAAAATATTAAAAAAGAGTCATCGATATATTGTTTTTAAATATCTAGCAATTTAGATATAACATTAAGACAACTTTATTTTTACATGTTAATTAAGGAGAACTTTATTTTTTTTAATTAATAACCCGATTATTAGTGTATATAATTACTTCTGCGTTCTTTGATAACATTTTATAAAAGTTTCAGTTTTTTTACCAATAAACTTATTGTATATATTACAATTATTCAAAATTTAATCAGATTTAGAATTAATAAAAAGTATTCTATTTTCAGTGATTAAAAATTTGTAAGTGTTTGTGCAAAAAAATTTTTGCATGGAAATAAAATTCTTCAAGGTTTTATTATAAATGTTGATAACTTCAAATGATTTTGCAATTTAATTCAGTTTGTCCAAGCAAAAATTACTTAATTCTGTCGAATTTTATATAGCAGTATAAATCGTGATATTAAGTGCCACTCAAATTATATATAAAAAGAGTTTATACTGATATATATTCTCTCTCTCTCTCTCTCTCTCTCTTTTTCTCGCTTGAGTTAATAATTTTTATTTTTTAAACTTATTTTAAATTGTCATTTTTTTATTAACTTAAAACTTAAAATACAATTTATTATTCGTAAGTTTTAAAGTTTTTAAAACACTACATTTTCCTATCATTTACTCTAATTTGTGTTGCATTATCGTCACTCTAAAACCTTTTTAAGCGTTATCACAAATCGATTATATGAGCATAAGTTTATATGCGTAATTATATAATCTAGCTATTAAATAAAATTAAGTAATATTGCATAATAATCTTCTTCAGATAATCATTAAGAAACTTTTATCTTGAGATCCACAAGAAAAAGCTTTTATCAGAATTTGATTTACAGGATTTAAATATATTGAAAATTAAACGATAAATCGTTATAAATAATATTAGCGAGTGCTGTTTACTTATAAGAATTACTCTTCCTTGAAAAATTACCAAATCCTTCAAATTATATAATTCTAGACGTTTCAGATTAATAACTTGTGATATAGAGATTTATCAACTTGTGTTGAATAGCAATATTTAAATAAGCTCGTTACCTTTAAGCAAATTATCTTCTTTAAAACTTTTCTTCAAAACTCAAGCATTAATTAATTAATTTGAATTATGTGACACTCAAAAAATGGTGCTTTTAATAACCTAATTGACTTGAGTTTACGAATTGTAATCACTTTTACTATAATAATTTTTTAATTGAAATTTTAGACAAAAAATCATAATACGAAAGTCTGTTAAGTGTAAATAACAATAAAATATTATATAATTACCCAGTTTTTGCAAAATTTGCCCAATATCTCATCATTCTCTTGCTGAGCTCTTCCTCTGCCTTAGTATAACCGAATGCAGAATTCAAGGGCTCTCCAAGAATGAAGTTGATTTCATCAGCATGCATAACACCCATCCATTTCGGCCATAGATGAATGCTTGAGCGCTGATTGAAAAAATACATGTACACATCATTTCCAGTCTCTGCATATCGCAATGCCATCTCATTCACACTGCAGGTGAATTGGTAATCGCCAACGAGTTTATCGATAGCGTCTCTGTTTTTGATAGTATCTTCCGGATTTGTCCAGTCCGTATACTCAAAAATGATAGCATCTTGAGCCAATTCGCCAACGTAAGGATTGAGTTGCTTTACCGAATCAATGAACTCTTGTCGATTGACGTATACATCTTCCTGATTTTTAAATAGCTCCGTTAGAAAGTATACAATGAAGTAAGTTCCTTCTTCGGAGTTGCTGCCCATCATTATATTGGTCTTTTTGAAGTTCTTTGTCACCAGAGATTGCGACGGAGTTTCGTCCAAGAAAGCCCCGTCTACGACTGGAACGAAAGGAAACTCTACCACTCCATAGTTTCCCCATTCGTTGCTGACCATCTCGAAAGGGTCTTTAAGCCGCAGACATTCCACAACTGCATCCATGTCTGATTCATCATGAGGACACTTAAGAGATTCAGCCAGCAACAAACCTCTTTTCATGTTTTCTTTTCTTTCCATGACACCCCACGGTGAAGTGGCAGATCCACTTTGCATTATAGCCTGACTGAAAAGGTGGCGACTGAGAGGAGACAGCAAATGAAGACCCACGCTGACTGCTCCAGCACTTTCTCCAAACAAGGTTACATTATGAGGATTACCTCCAAAGTGGGCTATGTTGTCTCGTATCCACTCAAGTCCCATAAGTTGATCGAACATCCCTGCGTTTCCTGGAACGTCCGGTCGATCAAAGTATAGAAATCCCAAAGATGCCACTCTATAGTTTATAGATACAATTATGATATCTTCTTCAGAACAAAGGATTTTGGGATCGTATACGTCCAAAGTGGTCGTCCCACTGTAGAAGCCCCCGCCATAGAACCACACTAAGACAGCAGCTCCTGTAAGGTAAAAAAAAGTCTTGACTATGACTGAACATTTAAATAAAGCAAAGTAAAAATAATTTACAATGGAAAATAGTAAAACTATGCAACGAGTTTTTCATTAATTTATAAGATATTTTCATTGGGAAAAAAAGTTGATCTGTATTGATACAAAAAAATACCTCCAAAAACAAATTCAAGAAAGCATTTCGAAGAAAAACATCTAATCAGAACTTAAATACCTATGTAGCATACCCTTCAATGTATTGTAAGTCTTTTAAATTTAAGTTTCTAATGTTTTTAAAGAACATTTGAGACTTCGAGGAGCAATAATGACTGAATTTTTATATTAAATGAATTTACCAATGATATAATTTAATAGCTATACTTTTATGTTTATTACTAAATTCGTTTAACTGAGCTTTTTAAATACTTAAATATATTTCTCATATATTATTTAGACGTTTATGACAACTAATAAAAAGTGATATCACTTTTTAATAAAGTTAGATTAAATAAACAAATAATTAAGCATTCGCATTCTTGAGGTAACAAATGTTAACAATATTTATCCGCCCAAATTCTCCCATCTTAATAATTGTAAGAAATAGAAATCAAAATATGGTTAATTGCTTACTATATATATATATATATATATATATATATATATATATATATATATTGCGCGTCTCATAAGAATATGGATAAGTTTTTTAAGGAGTAATAGCGTTATTAAAGATTATTGAACAAACGAAAAATTATCAGTGTAGAAAAACTCTTATTATTCCAGGTTTTTTTTCGTAAAAAAAATCACATAAAATTATATTCCGTATAAACTACATTTTTATTCATTTAGAGCAGTTTTTCGAAGCATTATACCACTGAAATATCCAGTTATTATCTCCCAGAACTTTTACAAATGGAAGCAAATGTGTGTGAAGAATTGAATATTGACAACATTAAAATAAACACATCAGTTGCGCCGTCGAAGGAGAACGCTTTCCTCTCCATGACAGAACCATTTCCTTGTAACCGGCTAAAGTGGGAGGCTCGCTTTGGAAGTTAACTGAGAGTCCAGCGTCGTGCTAACCACTCGGCCTGGACACTAGCTAGTACTTAGCGTTCCAGGCCCAAAGGTTACAGAAAAGAAGAATGGCACTTCTATTT
>BMAW01098500.1:432589-476718 GCA_019974015.1 Nephila pilipes | reverse complement strand
TATATATATATATATATATATATATATATATATATATATATATATTCCTTTTCTTTTTTACTGTGCGAGGAAAATGGTGTTTTCAATTCAGTCTGACAGTTGTATTCTTCTGTAAGTTTTCTGTTTCTTTTAGTCTTTTAAATTTTTTTATATAATAGCTAGCTATGTTTTGATTTTAAATGATTTATCTTTTAATTATCTACAGAATTTTTCTTGTGCATTTTCCTTTTTGAATACTTATATCACTTGTTTTTTTTTTATTCAATGCTTAGATTCTTTCTTTTTGGCTTATAATGGATATATAAAGTATAATAACGGTTATATGAATGTGCACAGTTGGGTCCGAAATTTTGGAA
The DNA here is from genome assembly GCA_019974015.1 of Nephila pilipes. Taxonomy (NCBI): domain Eukaryota; kingdom Metazoa; phylum Arthropoda; class Arachnida; order Araneae; family Nephilidae; genus Nephila; species Nephila pilipes. The sequence continues at coordinate 476,362 of BMAW01098500.1, read as the reverse complement.
AAGCTACGTAACAGTCTGAAGGATGTTACAGTTTATTATATTATTCCATTATTTTATATTTTTTCAATTTGTACGTTTTTAGGCTTTCTTTCATTTTTTTTAATTATGATTTTTCTTCTTACTTTTGGTGGCCATCATATTATTTAGAGGAGTATTTACTTGCTTTATCAATTTTAGCTTTAATTTTTGAAAGATTTTTCAATTTAACCAATTTATTTATAATTATTCTATGTTGCATTGAACTTGCACGTAATCTACACAGTTTGTTGTATTGTTGTGTACTCAAAACTACCAGAACTCATACTTTCCGTTACTATTTTTAAGTTCTATTGTCAAAAACTATTTTATATTTTGTTTTTAATTTAATTTTATATTTTGTTAACTTTTTTTTTATTATTTTTTCTGAATTAAATATGCTCCACTCATTTTTTATTACTTTATTGTTTTATTTTATCATTATTCTTTTGGTTATTTGATTCTTAAAAATATATGTGGGCGTGCGTGTGTGCTCTTCAATGTGTACAAATGCTTCCCTAGTCACCGTTCTCTCCTGATCTTACACCTATGGAACTTGGGACGTGATTGGACGCCATTTTCAGATCCTATCACTGCCGCGTTCAGAAGATGAAGTGGGGCAAATGGTTGACAGGGAATGGAGAGCCATTCCTCAGGACGTCATCCGTACTCTCAGGTAACTCTAAGCCTAGACGTGCTATTTCGTGTATCGCCGTCCTTGGTGATCATTACAGCCTACTGAGACTACAAGCAAACACGAAATAAAGAACACTTATTGTTCATTGCTCTCTCTCTCTCTCTCTGTTTGCCGAGTTTCATCACTTTCTGGTTACTCCTTGGCGTTGCATTTTTAATGTCGTATAGTATGTATGTATGTGAATGTGTATATATATATGTGTGTGTGTGTGCGTGTGTTGGGTATTCAATTATTTATTCGTTTTTCTATAAATGTTTGTTTCTGCTTTTAGTTTTGTATTAATGCACTTATCTTTGTTTTTAGTTGCTCGTTCTATTTATTTTGCTGTTTAATTATTATTTTACTTGTTTTATCTTATATATGATACAAGTTATTTGATTAAATAAAAACGACTAAAATTTCTGTTTAAGATTATTTTTGTGAAACTGACTTTCACATTTCGTCGAAAAAATTACTAATACGAAAATTATATTTTCGATTGTTTTTTAACGATCATCTTAAAGAACGCAGTATTTAGCAGCGATGGATGTCGAAATGTCTATCTACGGTAAAAAGGCGAAGACAAATCTTGAACATGCACATTATTCTCCTAACTTTCATTACTTTCCCAGAGATGACTGATATTCAGTTCGATTTCTGGGCGATGCCATTATTATTCTCTACGATAATCTTCCATGATATCAGGGTTTGAACCCACGATTCAAATCAATTAAATGTATGCTTAGCAAGCAATATTACGTACCAGTCTGCTCTTTTCACTTATAAAGAAGGCATTCTTTGAAAAATAGCATAATAAGCTACCATAGATACTTAAGTTTTAGAGAAATACTTAATTATACAGATAAAATATGGATTGATACCGTTTAATGCCATTTTTTTCATTTTACTATTCGTAATCATTCGATATTTTAAGTATTAAAAGAAGCTTCTGTTTTCAGATAGTTACATCTAAAAATAAACCGCCTCTTTTTCTGCATAAATGTAGTTCTCTTCATACTCTAAACTTTTTCTAAAGATATTAAATTACCGAGCTGTTTCTGATGGTTACAGTGAATAAAAGCGAAAGCAAGCAATTCTGTTAACCAGTAACGCATTAGTTGAGTAAATGGACTTAAGAAAGCAGGACCAGTGAAATTCAAGTAACATTTGCGTGATCGAATCGTTCGACATAAAACAGTTCTCCTAGCGTGATAGCAGAGCTTCGTTTTGACTTGAATGCAGTGATTCAAACACACACGCATTACTCAAATCAAACATTACTGGAAAGAATAGTCCAAGTCAAGTTTTTTTTCTTCTTGCGTTGAACCTTAACAATATCTCTGCTCGAAAATATTTACTTTGCATTATATATTTGTGAGCTTATATATCGCAACCTAATTACTGAAAATAGTAATGAATGATACATTTAGGAAAAGGATATAAAAATAATAATCGCTCTAGAAGTAACACGAGGGCTATTGACGACGAACCTCGTGATTTTGAGTCTCGGGCAAGGGACGAGGGCAACACCTGAACTGGCATCCTCTCTCCTAACTTCCACACCATGCCAACGGGAGGTCTTTAAGACACGACAGATTTAACGTGCATCAGCCCCTGCTACACTACAGATTTTTAGTGGCACCAAAACTCAAACCTACGACTCCACGAAAACTTCTGGTTGCGAATTCGCTATTATGACTACTAGGCTACCGCGGCCACACCTTATTCTCAACGCTTTCGGAGCCATTGAGGGAGATTATGACATCGCGTATTCCTGTAAGCGTATTCTTTGATAGACTATAAAAGTTGTTAGCGCTCGCGAATAGAGGCTTGTTTGAGGATTATATAAAAGCTTGTTTGGATATAATTGACTATTTTAATTACTTTGTCTGTGCTTGAACTTAAATTGAAATTCAGATATCGTAATTAGAACAACATTTAAGATGACAGATGAGACGGGTAATAGAACATCGTGACAGGTTTTATTACCTTTACTGTTTACATTACCAATAAAAGAGGTGTATCGAAAAATTATGAAATAGAAAGTGGATAACAAAAGTTAAAAACCAAAATTCAAATAAAAATGATAAGAAAAATAGTATTAATATATATAATCACGTGTCTTTTATTTTTTCAACTTGATTGCATCTAGCATAATTTAAGTTTGCAATATGAGTCGCGCTTATTGCCCTCAGGTACCTAATAATGAATTGAATTTTGAAAAAAGTAGGTCATGACAAACCACTCTTCCTGCATTATTTTTAATTATTTTGTATTACACAAATATATTATTATTAGAGCAGTAAATATATTAAGAAACCTCATTTTAAAATGTTTCCTTTGAATAGGTCGAGCAAATCAGTTTCATAAAGATTAAAAAAAAATAATTAAGAATCAATTTATTAAAACATTGTAACCAAGGAATTTTGTTTGAAATATTTAATTTGATTACAATATTATCTTACTTGAGGCAAATTTAAAGGCTATTGTCATTTTAATGGAGCTAGTCTGGAGCACACGAAAGAATTGTCAAATTTTAGCGTATGTTAAATAGACGATTGTTCATCTGCTATCTTTGAAATACGTCAAGTGTCTGCTAATGTAAATTAAATGATTATTTTTTAGTTTAGTTTTTTAGTTAATAATTTAAATATTTCTTTAATCTTGATTTAATGAGTAATTCATAATAATTAGCACAATGAGCATAATATACAATTTGAATCACAAAATATTCCTGTCCGAACTGTTTGCAGAAGAATCCTAATTTCCAAAATTTACCATTCGTTTTTTGCTCTCTCTCTCTCTTTATCTTATACAATTAAATAATTCTCAATTTTAAGTGGTTTATTATTGAAAACTCGTGATTTCCAAAAAATTTTTGTCTGAGAGCATGGGAGTTATAGTTTTTCTGCCCAAAACATCCGAATTCTGGGAAATTTTAAATCAGACATAATTACAATGATCACTAATTATGTTTCATTTCTTTTTCTGACAGATACAGATTCTTTCCCTGTATCCTTTAAATATCTACATTTGGTGAATTCAATTAAAGAATATCATTCCGAGCTGATATCAATTCCATAATTATAGTTTCAAATCGAGTGATTTTGATAGCCATTGACCCAATGTCTCCTACAGGCGACACTGCGCTCTAAATCAGAAATTGGAAGATTTGAGTAAGAAATTAATAATGTTATATATAAACAGCAAGTTTAAGGGATTCAACAGTGTGTTTAATAATTTTTTATTATACAAAAATGAAAAAAAAATATGAACACTTAGCGAAGCGCAAGCGTATAATTTTCTTTCTCTCGGAAAACAACTTTTTCATTTTTACCATAAATAAGGAACGAATGCAAAATGTTCGCTAAGAATCTTTTTTTTTTCAGAACTACCATTTATTAACAAGAAAATTAACTAATTATGGATACCAATGACGCCTTTTATTTAACTTGGCGGCCTTTTTTTGAAAGTGTTGTTTAGTGTCAGACGACGCTGGGACTGAAGAGGTTAAAAGAAAAACCAACAGAATTTCAAAAGTACGAAAACGCAAGAGTACTTCATTCATACAAAAGAAACAGAAAGTATTATCTTATCTATACTAAATTATTCATAAGGCATAAGCGTAATCTGAAAATATCTTTTAAAGAGCTTTTCTAATTACGGCACTACACTTCAATTGTAAACGAAACTATAATATTCAGTACTATCATTCATTCAAACTCAATTTAAATGATAATAAGAAAAAATGCATTAAATTTTATGAACAAGTTTTATTTGTATCACAATCACAACTTTAATGTACTGAAAAGCCATTTCCGTCGAATTCATAAAGAAATTTCTTATTGTGTTTTATATACATATTTCCATTGCAATTTTCCTCAATACAAAAAGGTGGTAATGGAATTCCTATGTAGCATTTCATCAATAGCTAATAAGAATTTAAAATTGCAAACCAAAGTAACACGTAGAAAACATGTGAATGAATATTAGTTAGTAGTGATTTAACTCAGTATGCTTCAAAAACAGGTGCAATAATGGAGCAGATGGGACAAATAAGGTATAAAACCGTTTGCGTGTTCTTACGAATAATTCTATCCACCACGCAACGCACGAACGTATCATTACCAGAGAGTTGAAAACAAGGCTTAGTAACAAAAATGTGATTTAATGTAGCATCAAAATCCTGTTGAGCTTGAAAAAGCTTTCGTACAGTTAACTGTAACAACTTTTTGAGTAAATATGTTAAAAGCTAATTTGTTTCGACTCAAGCGGTTTTGTTTCAATTAAATTGAGAAAAGTCAAGAAGTAATAGAATTCAATTAAAAATAAACTCGGTAGAAAGAAATTTATCAAAAAGCAAAAGAAATAAAAGAGAATTATGTCAATGAGCAGTGCTCTTTTATTCCCAATAGAAAGGGTTAGAAAACAGTGATATTTTATTTCATCATACTAAGAAAATTCTTATTTTCTTGAAAGATGCTTTTAATTTTTAATGCAAACGAAATAAATTTTTAAAAGAGCGTTTTACGGAAGTTACATTTGAATTATATCTATGATTCATATATGAAAATATGTAACTTTGCCTAAAAGATATCATAAATGATTTCATTATTTAAAATTACTTAAGTTAAATATAGATTAAAGTTTTTGTACTCAAAACTGGATTGTTTACTCAAAACTCTTTTGTCGTAAATATTTAATAACTATCATATTTTAAAAGCACCTACATTTTTGAAGTACAATTTACTACAAACAAGTCCTTGAATTATTGAATATTCTTATGTTCGTGCATTTTTAGTGCAATTTTGAGGTCTCAAATTTTAATGAAGGTGAACAGATTTGCATGAAGTACATTTTTTCGTAAAAATGTATTTTTCATTACAATTTTTTTAAAAATTTTGGTTAAATAATATTAACTGTCTAATTTTATCATTGTTATTTAATAATTAAATGATCATTTGGATTTATATAAAATACTCTGAAATAGAGAAAAAATGCTTTGCAGCACTTAAATATTCATATAAAAATTTACCACAGCACTTAAATATTCATGCATTTCCGATGTTAAAACAAAAACGTACACTTGGAGCAAATCTAAGATGTTGAAATTATTTTTATTCACTGAAATGAAACTGGGTAAGTATTTAGCGACAAAATAACATTGATTAAAAGGCCAACTAAATAGTCAATATCCAGTTATTTCTTGAGAAAAAATTTTTCATTTGACAGATCTTGTAGATAAATTTGAATGTTTGTCCATTATGCAAATCCACACCATTGATAGTATTGATCCAAAATTTTCAGGGAGCTTCGCTGAGGTGTCGAAGGAGTCTTAAGCATATTCCCACAAAAAAAAATTTTAATTTATTTTTGGTGAAATTTTTCTAACTTTTTCACCATCAGCAGATGGCAGCATCATTGATTCATACAAAATCTTTTATTTTCAACTTATAATTTCTTGAAATGAATTATTTATATTTTTAATTTTAAGATTTTTCTAAATTAATAACGTTGAAATGTTATTTTGTGTATACTCAATGGACTAGGTCTCGAAAAAAATGTTGAAAAATTACACGATTCTTGCACTGTCGGGTGTGTAAACTAATTACCCGATCTGTCGCGAATTTTTGAAAATATCGTTGAAAAGTGTCAACTTAGGATTTTTAAATTTTTTTTAAATCGTGTCATTTAGAAATCTGTCGATAAAAATGAATTTGTATTCGTGCGGTATACGAAATGAGCATTTGGACCTCTTTTTAAAAAGAGCGGAACAATCCTAATAATCACTTATAGTTTATTTAAAACTACTCAAGATATTATTTAAAAGTTGTTCCTCATTGAAAACAAATCTTATGCTTCGAGTTGGGTCATTATATTTTTTAATTCATCCGTGTGAAGAACGGGTATACCTGCCAGTATATACAAAAAATCAATGATATGAAATGGGAAAAGTAGAGCACGTGGTAAATCTGTACTTCTCTAGTTCAGAACACATAAATATTTGCTTTTTTTAATAAAAAAAAAAGAACTCATATTTTGAAAACTGAAATAATAAATCCTTGAAACAGCTTCAGAGTAGTTTAATAAATATGATGAATGAAGAATTTAGCTAAAATTCTTCGAAAGAAACATCTTTTATTTCAGACGATGATTATTCTTTGGTTTCTTAACTCCTATTAACCAAACTGAAGTCATTGTAAACCATATTCTTTCTGATATGTTGAGTTTCATTGAAGATCATTAACAAAGTATCAATGTTTCAAAATCCATTGCTATAGCTTCTTGTCCACTACCCAGTGTTATATAATTATCAGCCTAAAATCACAATGGATGGCGGCACTCTTCCCTACAACAAGCACCCTAAATACTTAGATTATCGTATATTGGATTCTGAGATCTTGAGTAACACCATAAACATAGATTATTTGGCGGAAAAGAGCAGAAATATATTTAACATTTTTGAATGTGTCACTGGAAGTGACTGGAGAGCTGATGTAAATACTTTCAATTTAACATGCATCTCACTGATCAGACCAGTCTTCGAGTGTGGTTGTCAGATTTATTTCTGTTCATCAGTCATTAATCTAACAAAGTAGGAGGATGTATAATCGAGTGCCACTCGTATTATCCCTGTAGGAGACGTGTTTCTTGTTGATCTGGTTTTATACGAGTGTGGTCTTCAACCCTTAAATTTGAAAAGAAATATGGAACTTTCTAAATATTTAACAAGCTTTACAGATTTAGTGACCATAATAGAACTTCCACATATTTTATAAATTGATCAAAATATCAAGGACTTAAAAAAGATAAGTCCCTGATATTTCTCCTTTTCCTTTCTCGTATTAATTTGATAAGCTAGTTAGATTAAAATATTGAAAGGCATTCCTTGAAGCCCTTCATAAACCCTCTAGCAGGTCTGCCAAGTGTTCACTTTTAAACCGAACTCAAGACCGAAACGAAAAAAAAGTCATGTTTTGCATGTATATGATCGCCAACTTGCTCTTGAAATCATCAATTAAATTTCAAATTCTTCAATACGAGTTTATATCAACAGCAGCAGAGATAGAAACTATGCCCAAAAGTGTCCTCCCTTCTTTCGAATGTAAGCTTAAGATAAGGGAATCTAGATTTTTGACCAGTTTTCAGATTATCGCTTATTGCCATTGAAGATGCACTTAATGCAATTAAGACCGAAAGCTCATTCGTTGATATTTGGATCTTGTCTATAGTCGCAATACATTCCAGAACCCGAAGAACTAAACTGAGATCGGTGATAGAGCTACTGTTTCTATTCTTGAAACCCTAAAATGTCTCTCGCAGCAACATTAAATATACAATCTTCTTCATTGATATATACTTCCAATTAGCTCCGTATCATACAAAACTTTTTGATAGTGAAATTACTAATATTTTGGCCATGAATGAAGCTCTATTCCATCAGATCCAAATATTTCTTTCATTTTCCACGAAGCCTATTCAAAAATTAAAACTTCGAATCAACAAGACCTCTTCGACTCACTCATCATATAATAAGCAAACTCTTGGTAATGCTCTTGCCATTAAATGAGATAGAAGTCCCCGGGCATCTCCCACCAACCTTTTAAATTGTTTGAAGCTTAACAGATAAAATATAGTTACTTCATCTCTTCTCGTAATTGATATTCAAGACTTTTGGTATCGTGTACTTGGTCCAGCCTCCAACTAGACCATGTGTAATAAGCTACAACAACAGAAATATTTTTCAAATCTTCAGAAATATTTAACAGATGAACATTAAAAAAACATTTAGAGTTTGAAATTTTGGTCCTTTTAGGATAAATTTACCGATCTGTTTGCTAATAACTATTCAAAAATAATGTTATTAGTATTTTAAATGTATCAATTTCAGCTTTAATCTCTTTGAAGAACATATTAAATCTCCCTTAAATTAATTATTTTTAATTAAATGTAGCAACAATGAGAGGAATATAAAGACTTCGCTAAGAAACTAAAAAAAACAAAAGTAATATAATAATGAATACAGTGTGTTCACTACTCAGATAGAAAAAAATCGAATCTGAGAAAGTTGAGCTTTTGTAGTTGAACATAATGCACAAAGAAGATATGAAAACATGACGTCAAAAAATATCAGAATACTTAAAAGTAAATAAACTGGATCAACAGCTTCAAAAAATAAACATTTCTAAAAGCGGATTGAGATCATTTTCATAAAATGACTTTTTTTTTCAGCTTTATTTCCTAAATGTCAGCTTGCTAAGAAAGCAGATTCTAATACAAAAAATATTTTATTTTATTTTTTTGACATTCCTTTTATTTAAAATTATCTTTGACATTAAACTAATTTAAATCTAGTATTTTTAAGAACCAAATTTAAATCATAATTACTCAGACTATCTATCACATCATTTTACAATATAATTTTCAAGAAACTATATATTAAATAATGATACTGGCGCAGTAAAACATTTTATTTTAATTTTATACATATGTACTTATTATTACCTTCAATATACACCTTTCCTCTATTCCTTCAACGCTCTATGCGAATCTTCCATTGTTCGAAATAGTGCTGGAATTCTTCTATCAGCTCCTTCAGAAAGCATACTACTTTCTCTTTCACAGCTTCAATGACTCAAATATTGTTCCCTTTAACGCAGATTTCCTCTTAGGAAACAAATAGAAGTTGCATGGCGCAAGATCCGACAATAAAGCAAACTGTCTAACACTTGGATGCTGTACTTGGCTAGAAACCTCTCGACAGACAATACGGAATGACATGTCCTTTCCCACAATTCGGGTCGCTTTTTCCTTATTCCTTCTCGGAGTTTAGCAAGAACGTGACGGTAGAAATGATGATTAATAGTTTGACCTTCAGGAACTCATTGAAGGTACACAATCCCATGAATATCGGGGGAAAAAAACAATTGTCATTGCTTTAAATTTTGATTTGCTCATTCCAGCTTTTTTTTGGCTTTCGATGAAGATGGACTCTTCCAGGGTGCTTCGTTTCAGAATCATACGAAAAAACACGATTCGTGACATGTTATTGTCATTTCAATACGTTTGGGACATTTTCAAAGCATTCAAAGTGTCAATGCAGACATTTTTGCGAGCTTCTTGTAGTTCAAACGTGAGAACATTTTGGTACACACTTTTTCCATGTTAAAATTGTTATGCAAAATTTGCCGTACGGATTCTTTGTCAATTCCTGCAGTATTGGTAATCGCACGAATGCTGAATCGACACTGTCAGATAGAACCGTATTACAAATTTCTTCAATAGTGTCTTCAATACTTTTGACGTGGAAGGGCAATCCAGACTTGAATCATCTTCAGATATATATATATATATATATATATATATATATATATATATATATATATCGGACTTTTCTCTATAGGCAAAATTTCTCAAATTTTAAAGATCTTGAAAAGATAATCAATTCCATAATAGTTAAACTCTCATTTCCTGGATTTTTGATGTCTCAATAAGCATTAATAATTTATATCACTTGTGAAATTTACAGCCAATCATTGTAAAATACTTAAAATGCAACTCCATGTAAAATTAAGGTTATTAAATGTTACTGTTTTGTTCAGAGTTTAAAATATTCAGTATCGTCATTCTGACCTAGCTTCGAATTCATTAAAGACATTAATGCATAATCACGCTCCTCGATAATGTTATGCAGATGAGAATACTTATTTTGGACTTCTACCGCAGTAATTTATGAAGTATTAATAGGTTTTGTGAAATATAAAATTTTTGATTCGCCCTTTTATTACAATTGATACAACATTCATTCTTTATCAAATGTGCTGGATAGATAGAATGTAAAAATTTGTAAACTTATTATTATATATAAAAATATTTTTATTACACATTTTATAATAGCATACAAATGTATTTTCGCAAAATAACAACCAATTTCCTTTCGATTAATGTAACTTTTTTTCTTAATGAAAGATTTCTAAAAGAAACTTATTAATTCCAGTAAACTTCATCTTTACATTCTTCATTTTCATTAAATGTCTTTGTTGAAATTGCTATTTTTATTTATAACTTTAAATCAGATAATTAAAGAACAGATCATCAATAGTTCATCAGATAAAATGAGATATTAAGAAATTTAAAATAATACTACATTTAATTAAGAGTTATTGAAATCTTGCATTCGCCACTTTTAGGAACAACCAATTATTTTAGAGTAAAAAAATTAATAATAAAATTAAGCATTGTTTTAAATTGTTGTATTTTCCATTTGGAACGATATTCAAATCTAAAAGTCAAAAGTTACTTATTCCATATACTTAATCTTTAGTCTTGGATGCACGACAGTGATTTAAACCTAAAATATTTAATCATCATTTCTTTCGAAGATTTGAAGCACATAAATTGACATCAACTGCAGAGAAAGCTATTAGAAACAAGCTTGCTACCTGAGTGTTATAAATTACTAAGCCACTTCAAGAAAGCGCAGACAAATTATTTTATGCCAAACTGTTATTCACTGCCCAGAACTTTTCGAATAAAAAAAGGTAATAGGTCATTTTAAACTTTACAATCAGCGGAGAGGAGTTCGTGAAGTAATACCTTCGGGTCTTGGTCTTGGCACCCATACTGATACGGTAAGGCAGTCTTCACTGAGGGGACTATTGGCGTTCCACAAGGTTGAGCCTTTGAAGTCTCCAAATTGGGTGTCATTGATCTGGAAACAGGAGTTCGGATTCTCCGTTGCGTTTATAATCCCAGTCCAAGGATCGGTTGGTTTCGGATGACGGAATCTAAATTGGGAATACGGGTTTAGTGAATAAGTTGAAAAATTACTTTTGTATAACAAAGTGGCTTAGAAAATATTTCTTCAAACCGCGTCTTACTATAATCATAATTTTTTTTTTCTAAACTCTTGTACATAGAATTTCAAATTATCTTCCATTAGAGATGACTAAAATATTACACACACACACACGTGTGTGTGTGTAATATACATAAGTTCGGTCTGCTTGTGAAGTGAAAGAAAATAATACATTTTTCATACATTAAATAATATTTATTGCACAATATCTTTTTCGTCGTCGTTTGATGAACTCTTGCCAGCGTAATGGTAATTTGTAAATACCATTTTTGAAAAATGCCTTGTCTCTAGAGGCGAAGAGGTCAAGTGTTGCTAGGTTTATGTATGCTTCAGTTTAGAATTTTTTTCTCCCTTTCACTAAATTTTGAGGAGATAAACAAGTGATAATTAGGGTCTGATAGGTCTGAGGAGAATGGTGGATGGGACAGAAATTCTCAGCCCAGCTCTGTGATTTTTTGAAGAATCGTCAGAGCAGCATGGGGTATACCATCATCATGATACAAAATAATGCGCTTCATACTAAACATCACTGGATTCTTTTCTTTCAGTGTTTTGCTACTACAGAAAAAAAAATATGCTGGCGCCATCTGTTGTAGATAGTCCGAAGTACGCCAATAATTAACAAAAATTCCTTTGAAACCTTAAAAAATTTATTAACAACGACATAAAACTATATTCTGGCTACGCTATTCGATATAGAGTAGTGTATACTTCTAACTCATTCAATTATGATTGAATCAATAATTTTTTTCTTGTAGAGAATGTGTTCGAACATTTCGTCTCCTATACTTTAACATAGAAAATTGAATATCCATTTTACATAAAGGCAAAATATTGCAAGTTTTCTTAAGAAAATCAAAATTCTAAGAAAGCTGTTTAGTAAATAATTATATTTGTTATATCCATAGTAATTTATATTAGTATTGAAGCATTTTTTCTACCTGAAAATGTGTTCGAACTTTTAGCCCTATTCTTTAACATTAGCCGAGAACAGCTTTAAGTCATTCATTTGCTGGCAGTATCTGTCCAAATTGAGATTTTTGTTAGATTTTAAAAGCTCGAAGTGAATTCATTCTTGGACGTCCCGCCATATGCACAGCATTCTCTTATTCAGGTTAAATCTCGATTTCAGGTAGACTATGCTGCTTAGGTGCTCTTTTCCATTCGATGTATTTAAAGGTATTCCATTTTTCATCACCAGTTATCATCCGGTCCAAAATGTGTTTGTTTTCGTTCCGAACAATCAGGGATGTGTATGCGGTTAATCGATTAAGCAAATTTTTCTCACTTAACTCACAAGACTCCCATCTGGAATTTTTATAGACTAATCCTAGTAACGATGGAAAATATATTGTACAGTAAATATTATTGAATGTATGAAAATGTATCATTTTCTTTAACTTCACAAACGGACCGAACTTTCAGGCGATATATATATGCAGATCTAAAATAACTTTCAAAATAAATAAATCTAATCTAATAATACAGAATAATACGAAGTCAAAACACGTTTTAGAATTTTAGAACAGTAAATGCTTTTAACCAGGTATTATGGAATCACTTACTTAGTCTGATAATGAAATATCATGTTAGATCAAATTGTATGAAATACATTCATTCTAAATTATAGAAACTTAATAGAAACAGTTTTATAAACTGCTCATACAGAAAACAATTACATTCACTCTACAGTTTCCTGACTGCCACTCTGAATAGAGCAAGGGCTGTCAACATTTCTTGTTCTTAAAGTTTACTGGCAACATGAAGGCCACACTTTCATACTCAGAAGTATATCTATCTTCTATTATGCTCTTGTATAATATACATAAGCGCAAAAAATCAAATTACAAAAAAAACCAAACGTATTGAAAACATTTAATAAAATCAAAAAATATGATACACACACAATACCTTTGTTTCTTAGTACATAAATAATAATTCTTAAAAAAATAGTTAAGATCCTAATAATAATGATACTATAAATAAATACGTATCACACTCAAAATATTTCGTATTATTTTTAAATAATAGTATAATAATGTATCAGTTTGGAAATTTTTGTTATTCTACTTTGAATAACACATTATAACCAATTTAGTGTTCTTGAAGATAGATATAACTAATGTCGCAATAATTTTTTCCATGTATTTGTAGGGGGGGAAGAGACATAAAGAGAGCTGGTAGCCCTTTTGAGCTGTAGTATTATTAAAATACACCCGCTAACTCTTAGTTAAAATGATTCGGAATACAGCATTAAGAAAGAAAATAGAGATTATTTTTTAAAAAAAAATACGCCGTGACTGAAGCCATTATAATTCATTTTATCACCTGAGTAGATATTGGTCAAATACAATAAGGAAAAATTATTGAAAAGGGTAAAATACTTCCCCTTAAAAGAAGATCAATTGCAACTTAGTGAGTTAGATTGAGATGAAAGAAATTATTAAAAATAAAAAGCTTCTGAATCAATTTTTGACATACCTGTATTTTCCTACGGGTGGTTTTGCGTATGGTATTCCAAGAAATACGTCGACTTCTTTACCATGTCCGGTGGGAATTGTGATGCCTCTAACTCGACCCTTCGTCGTTTGCACTATAAGAGATTCATCTTCGACGTCTCGAGATTTTCGAGCTTCTGTAACGTATGCCAATGCAATGAACAGTAAGACGATGCTTCGCCAAACAAGATTGTAGCACTCTGTCGTCGTCATTTTCCCCTTGTTTCTTTCACTGAAAAATCAAATTGTATTATGTAAAAGAAAACACAACTTTGAAATGATTTCAATGATAAAGTGTAAATTAAACAACATTTTACCAAAAAAATATTCTTAAGTTAAGAGTATGAGGAAAGTTACATTTGTAAAAAAGCTCTCAAATGAGTTTTTTTTTTTTAAATTGAAAAGGTTAACGAGTTTAAAACATTTTGATCATACCCTGATATCATTTTCTGAAAATTTACAGTAAAAGATTTTTAATTTGCAATACAATTTTAATCGAAATAAGTATAAATACTCTCAGGAACATTAGAAATAACGAACCAAGAAGAGAGTTTCGGTTTGAAATGAAATTTAATAAATATAATGATACAGATGAAAGATTCACTTAATCTCACAGTCAAGACAATTTAGCAAATGCATTGTGTACAATTAGACAAATACAGTGAAACTTCAATAGCACGCCAGACCACCTCCTGCTGCAATACATGCAGCAGCACGGACCGACATTAAGTTGATTAGACATCATGTGTTGTCCTGAGGCAGATGGGTCCAAATATCTTGAGCAGCCACTTCCCGATCACATACAAAGTGACACGGTGGAATCTGGAGTTTCTGCTGTTCCCACAAATGCTGTATGGATGACAAATCCAGGGAGAAAGCCTGCCATGGAAGAGACTGAATATGGCGTGGAAGATCTTGAGTTACTCCAGCTGTATGCTGATGAGCCTTTTTTGCAGAAAAAATTGCCCCCGGACCATTTAGGATAGGTCCCAAATGGGGTCGAAGAATCTCATCAACATAACGATGTCTCGTTGAAGTTCCATAATTAAAGTGGACCGGCTATCACAAGCTATGATACCCCCCCCCTGCTGTGCGGGAAGTGTATCGCACGACAGCTTGGGTGATATTATTACGATCACCAGGATACCTCAACACCCTACGCGGTCATCATCTGTCTATAAAACACCACGTTTCATCACTAAGCACCACGTTTTGTCAGTGGGCGAATTTCCACGACGCTCTTGTTTGGCACCAATGTAAATGGAGTTGCCGATGTTTCAGTGTTAAAAGCAGTACTCGTAAAAGGAGCTTGGATTGCAGATTTGTTTCCTCAAGGCGTCGGGAAAAGGTTTGTGGAACAACTAGCAGCCTTACATTTGATTGTATGGTGGGATGAGTCAGTGTGGGATTCACGAGAGCTGGCCGCAGGATCTTTCGATCCTTTCAGTTCGTCGTCTTCTCGGTCGCTCCAGACCCGGATCTCTGCACGAGGATACAATTTCGCGTCCACTGCCCCCAATATGTTTTGATGTCACATTCTGAACGATCGACCTGACGAGCAAAACGGCGCGTCAAACAGCCCGCGGTTTTCATAATGATGATCAGTCTTCTCTCAAAAGGGCTCAATTATAAGAAATGCCTTTTTATAACTCTACTTGGCATTCTTCGCTTACTCAAGTCCTACTAAAGTCGAATTTGATGGTTACGTTTATGAATCCTCCACTAAGTTCAATTTATAAGGACCAATTTCCTGATTGCAGAGCCACTGCGGGATGTGTAGTCATGCATTTTAGCACGAAGCAAGAGTCATTTTCATATCGAGCATCATCTAAATACTTTGCAAAATTTGGACAATTGTAGCTCGCTTCCTTTTTGGTACGTTATTTTTAATGTTACTGAGAGTAGATAATAAGGGAATGTATACAAGATGTCTCCAAGCTCTCGCTAAAAAAACGAAAGGTGTTAGTTTTAGAGGAACAGGAACAGCAATTTTCATAAAATCTTAACTAACTCTTCATTCTTAGTCTTAGAAACACAACATTCAAAGTATGTCAATTCCTGAAACGGTGCTTAAGATTATTGTTCCGAAAAGACATTCTAACGGATATATGAAGCTAACACTGCGTTTGAATTCTGGACAGTTTGAAACAAATTCGAGGTACATGTCAACTCCACAGAAGATAGCACCAAACGAATTTTTGTCACGTCGGAAAAGTCAACAACATACCAGAGAGTCTTATAAAATACGATAATATAATCTCGTATGAAATAAAGTCATTGAACACCATTTTCAGCAATCCTTTAAATACCATTTTAGAGCAAAGGGTATTACATTTAATACTTCAATATCTCTCTCCCTTTTTTGTCTCTCTTCTTTTTTCTCTATCTGATTAGTTCGATTTATTTCTTTTCCTCACTTTCTTTCAGTCTTTTTCTCTAATAGAATTGGAATTACAAAGCTTATTTATTTAGTGAGTATAAATAAATTATAATCCTAGATATTACAGCAAAAATTGCTTTCTTTCCGTGCACTGTAATTTTTTTTTTTAAATTGTTGCAAGAGATTGTGGGAAATGCGCTTTTAGAACATGGATAAACGTATGTATATCAATAATATGAACAGCTTTTATTTGAAATCATTAACAAATGTAAATAGATGATAGTCTCATTCATGAACATAATTTCGAATTTTGTCAATCGTTTGACAGTATTTCTTTCTTAAAAATGTATTCGTTTGCAAATAAATTTGATTATATATACAACAAAATCTTTTTTATACAAAAGTAAGTAAAACATATACATTATTAATAAAAAGTACTTAGGCAAACTTAGAAATCCCCCATTTAAGTATTATTTTAGGTATCCAACAAATATATTTTATTTCTAGAATAGAAATTTGTAGTAGATATTTATAAAATTTCATGAATTTTTTTAGCATTCAACCTTTCCAAATTCTATTCAAAAGTGTCTCATTCTGTGTGAAATCTGTATTTTAGTTTTTGATCTATGTCGATTAATTCTTAAAATAATGTGATTTGAAGCTTAATCAACGCAACCACACACACATATATATATATATATATATATATATATATATATATATATATATATGTGTGTGTGTGTTGTGTAGAGAGAGAGAGTAGAGAGAGGAAAGAAAGTAAGATTCCACTAAATATAAATATACCTTGATCTAAATCAGATGGATTCTCTCATTCCTTTACATCTCCAACTAAAATACCTAAAGATCCCTCCATCTAGTACCCTGTAATCTGAAGAAATCCTTTCATACAAATTCTGATCACGGAAAATTCGCTTCTCTTCCACTGAAGCCACGACGGATGAAGTGACGCATCTGGCGTCCTCCATTACTATTATATGACTATTATTGCTTTTCCGCTTGAACTACGTCGACTTGAATAAATACAATTTACTCGTAAAATTGGTATTATTTTACCAGCCATGACAGTCGCAGAAGAATGTATTGTCAATTTTTCCTTATCCATAACACACACACAGAAATATATCTTTATATAAACGGCTGAGATCATTTTCACTTTGTATGGACAGCAAATAAATCGAATAAAATTTATTTTTAAGCTTCTTAATTAAATTACAGTATTTATTAAATTTTATGCAAAATCATTTTCAAGATTTAATAATAATTTTAAATCAATATTTAATAATAATTTTAAATCAATATTTAATAATAATTTGATTTTAGCAAAGTCATATTACCAAACTATTAAAATACACCTGTACACATGTAATTAAAAACATTTGAAAAAGGAGCAAAAATAATGAACATTTTTGGATAGCGTTTTTGTAACTTTAATTTAGCAACCACAAACATCAAAGAATGGAATCTAATTGAATTTTAGAGATCCTCGACTCGTTTTTAGATTAGTAGCTATTTTCATTTCAGCCCTCCGAACACCTTTCACATGTAATTATTTTCCTCTTTACGGTAGGGAAAAAAAAGAGGATCTTGCACACGCATTACATTTTAGTTCCCTTGAGATCATTCCCCTTATTTTAAAAACTTTCCTCGATAACAAACTGCGGAAAATTAATCTAGATTTATTCCCCCCTTAAATAAAGGTAATTTAGTCACATTATTCCCATTAGTTTCAAATGAAAATTTTTATTTTAAAAAAATAGCACAGTTTTATTCTTAGGAAGAGCCACTTAATATATATGAAAACCTGTATAAAAGTGCATATCTTAAATTGTTTCCGCTTCTCTTTTTCTTAAAAACTGAATTGCTTTTCCTTTTTGATTTATAATTAAAGATGATTATCATTTCCATTTTTTACCCATTTGTCTTCCGAAATCGTAAATTATGTTACATTCTTTAACATAAAATAACTTTTTTATACAATTCTGTTCAATATCTTGCTTTATTTTACACCTTTATTTTCGAGAAAAGGATAATCGTTTCCTGAATTTCAGAAAGCAGGCTTTACTACTGATGAGGCTTTACTACTTTTAATTTTTTTTATTTAGATACTGACCAAGTTTCTGAATAAAATTTTTTAATATATCTTCAGTTATTTCAAACTATTTTTTGTACAAAAATCTCAAAACATTGATGGTGGAAAGACTTTTTGTAATTAAAAGTTTACTTTTGCTCAAATAATTTTAATAAAAAAAATATTTAATGGTTTCTCGCAAATTTAGACTTACTTCCATTCTAAAAAGAAAGTTGACCTTAAAAACATAGAATAGAATGCCACACGTGACAATTTTTAGACAAATTTTCGATCAAAACTCGGAAATATTTTGTCATGAGAATACAGGTTTGCTTTTTTGGTGCTTTTTAAAACTATCATTAAATAGAAGCACGTAAAAGAGTTGATTACATATTGTCTGCGTTTTGTTTCAAAAATATACGTGACTTACAAAAGTATTTTACTCTTTTAATCTTCTAAAATATTTTTAAATATTATTCTGTACAAAAATATCGTGCCCTATTTCGCCAATCTCATTAATGATATTGCTTTTCAGTAAAATAAAAAAAAAGAGTTTAAAATCATTCACTTTATTTTACGAATATCCCCGTAGAAATTATAAATATCTTCATTATTGTTATGGAAATGCATATTTAGTCGCGATGGAAAGAGACTGCAGAAGTGTAAATCACAAACAATATTCAGTTTTGAAATTTATAATATCATTTATTGTAAAAGTTTCATTGCAAGGAGTCTTTACTGAAATGACGACTTTCGCCAATGGTACCTAATTCATTGAAGAAAAAATACAATATTTCCTATTTATAAAGGACAAATTAATATTCAGTTATTGGAAAATTACTCTTTGGTATACACAAAAATTTTCTGGGTACTCCAATCTTCATTATGGTACCCCAATTTTATCAAAATAAACACTTCAATAGTTGCATTAAGTTAACTTTGCATATCCGTATTTCCTATTGAAGTCTGATTAATTAAATGGTTATATGAAGAAAAATGGTTCATATAAAGAAAAAGAATGTATTCTTCTAGTTATTTATACATATATATATATATATATATATATATATATATATATATATATATATATATATATATATATATATATATATATATATATATATATATATATATATATATATATATATATATATATATATATATATATATATACATACATACATACATAAGGAAAAAAACATCCAACTCTTTTTTATACGAAATTTTTGTTCTAACACGAATCCCCCCCCCCTCCAATTTTTTTAATTCTAATTTTGTCAGTGTAATCAAAAGACGGTCGGTTTTTGAACATACATGTGTGAGTGACGTGGTCTACTTCATGGCTTGTTTACTTTGTTTTCTGGATTTAAGGGTAATACCCGAATTTTATAATCTTTTTTTCTTTATTAATCTTCTTTTCTTTATTTCGTTGTAATTCAACCTAAACACAGCATTTCGTTCTTCAGCCAAACTGGAAATCCATTACGTGACTGTTTCGACTATTTTCATTTGCTTAATTTAAAAATTTAATTTTTTAACATGTTATTAACTTGAAATATATCCTTAAAACACAAATTCTGTCATGTATGATATTTTTTACTAATTTCCATGCATTTTTTCATTTGAATAATTCAAGTCAATAATGACGAAGTCGAAGGTGAAGTTCAGCTATTAAAGGCGAATTTAATTAGCGAGACTTGAAATCTGCTCTGCAAATATTGAACAATATTTTCTTACTCATGATTCTGACATAGAGCGTGCATTAAAATTTCAAAGTAATCTTAAATTTTGCGTAGCATTATATCAAAAATTATATCAGCAACATGAGAAACGAAAAGAAAAAAAAAACAGCTGCTATTAACAGACTTTGTAACAACAAATAAGCCAACAGAGGCCGTTAATAACGAACGAAATTCTTCATTTGAATCAAAACCGACAGTTGTGCTAGACATATCTGACACATCTACTGATGATAGCATTTTTTATCCAGTTCGTGATAAACGCCCACACTTGTTACGAAGTGGGGATGAATAGGTATCAGTAGTTTTATTCCTAATTTCAATTCGAATTTTTTTTTTTTGTTGTTGTATGTATCTATAGACTGAATTTTCATTGTACACTAATTTTATTTTTTTATTTTTTTTTTTGTAATAGAAATGAGATGTTTTTGGATTTTGTAATTACTTTTTTGCACGGTTTTTTGGGAAAATATTTAGAGTTTTTCCATCTTACACGATTTTCTAAAGTTGTGAAACATATAATCAAATTTACCTTAAGACTCATGTATTTTTTGCGCGGTTTTCTAAGGAACATATCTACTGTATAAAAATAGGTTTGGGTATATATATATATACCCAAAATCTAAAAATATATACCCAATATGTATATATACCCAAAATCTGAAAATATATACCCAATATATATATACCCAATATGTATATATACCCAATATCTGAAGTTTCCAACCTTAACGTGAAGATTGTAGCACTCGTCAATAAAGGCTAGGGAATGTGGTTGCGCATCTTTTGATAGATGCTCATCAAAATTTTAGCCATTCGGGATGCGCAGTTGTTGTTTGACAATCGTTTGAGCTAGTCAATGTGAGTGTTTTTGTGAAAATAGAAAAATTCGAGTATCGAGCTATCATTAAATATCTATTTTTGAAAGGCAATACGCCTACTCAAATCAAAGATGAGTCAATCGCTGTGTACGGGAATTGCACCATCATTTACCACCATGAAATTTTTGGGAGCTGAATTTATACGTGGCCACACCAGCTTGTGAGACGATGAACGTTCAGTACGTCCAAAAACTGCAACTACTGACGGTAACATCGCTAATGTTCACAAAATGGTGCTAGGCTACGAATTGAAGTGAGAGAGATGGCAAAGACAAAGTCCAAAGAGCGTGTTTGTCACATATTGAATCAAGATTTAGGCATGCGAAAGCTGGATGCCTCATTTGCTCACTATAGACCAAAAGTGTGTTCGAATGAACATTTCCAACGCTCTGTCGGCGCTGTTTAGGTGCAATAAATCACAATTTGGACACCTATTAATTACTGAAGATGAAACTTGAATGCACTATTACACACCTGAAACAAAAATACAGTCAACACTGGACTGCGAAGGGGAATTTGGCTCCAAAAAAGCAAACTGTTATTTCAGCTGGGAAAGTGGTGGCAACTGTTTTTGGGTTAGTCATGGAGTTACCTTAATCAACTATCTTCAAACAGGGGATACCCTTACATGAACATACTACGCATCATTACTTGACAAGCTGAAGGCAGAAATCGCAGAAAAACAGCCACATTTGCAGGGGAAATTTTCTGTTTCACTAAGACAATGCACCATCTCGCTCCTCAGCGATTGCCATGGCAAAAATCTGCGAATTACAGTTTAAACTGAGTGACCAAATCTAGCCCCAAGTGATTTCTTTCTGATCCCTAGCCTAAAATTGCACTCCGAGGAAATAGATTCTCGTCAATTGAGGAGGCCATCACCTTCGTTAATAATTATTTTGGAGAGAAACATGCCGGGTACTATTTGGACGGGTTAAAGAGATGATAGCATCGCAGAGAAAAGAGTGTAGACTTACAAGAAGACAACGTAGAAAAATAAAAATAAATTTTAAGAACAAATGTCTTGTAACTTTGGTTGGTTGGAAACATTTTATACCACCTTGTATATCATCCCGTCTAGTTCAATTCATAACTTGTACCAAAAAAATTAAATACCTTTGCATTAATTGTAATATAATTCCTAATTAATTAGTTTAATGTTGATAATTTTGGAAGTTTTTTTAATTTTATCGCTATTTATGACTTAAATTGAAGATTAAATTGTAACTTTTTTAAATACAGCTACATGATTTCAAAATTGTTTTCATCAATTTACATTGTATCCATCTCTTAGTATCTCATTGCATAATGTGTTACGTTAATTGAACATTTTTTTTACAATACTTCTTACCTACTAAAATGAAATTTCTTTTTCAAAACATTCTGCATCATCACATAAAAACGGCTATTGTAATTTTACTTCTCGTTTTTTTTCCATGCAAGTACCTATTCAATAACCTTGTAAATAGTATTTTTTCCACATCAATTCTGCTTTTAAAGCTAAAAAATTCGAAATCTGGAGAATATTTTACCGCAGAGCTGAATTAAATTTGAATCAACTGTGACCATTACTAAAGATCCTCACATCGCTTCTTTTTATAGAATGAATTAATCTTAACCAAATGTATCGCAGAGCAAAAACATTTTGGGGAAAAAGAATTTACCACTCGACAGATTTCTTAAAGGAGCTTTCGAACTGAATCCTAGCGCTAGACGCAGATTGTATTTATGCTTCCAAAGAAAGAGAATTCTCCCCATACCTCCTTTTGACAAATCGTTTCCTCGGAGAGCAGCAAAATTCCTCTTAATTAACGATGGAATGTTTGGAATTTTCCGTATCTCGAGACATCGACCTGAGTCTTTCGTGTATAATGAATGAATAATCATCTGCTGAAACACTCTTCAAGACGTATAAAGGGAATTAAGAATTGAAAGGAGGGGTTGAAGCTTGAGAAATTCTGGTTTTTACTTGTGACGTAAAACTATTTAATATTTTTTTTTAATTAAATGAACAGGGATCGAAGAAAATTGAACATATGGTGAATTGTGCTTAAGGATATTTTCGTCCAATATTACGTAAAGTTACTCAAACTAAAAATAATATTTTTGCTTAAAAAATCGCAATAAAATTAACTAATACTGTCAGTACACATATCCCTGTTTACCATGTGAATCTTTGAAACATGGAAATATGCAGCGTAAATCAAAATATGAAAAAAAAAATTGTTACCAGAACAGAAATTTGTATTTTATTAAAATAAGCTAATTTTTATGAGTCAGTGAATTTAAAATATGACTTTGGCATCGGAGCACTTTCCGATCTAAAAAATACTATAACTTTAAGCTTTATTCTTTGACTGTTCGCGAAGAAAAAATTAAGACTGAAGTTTTGAAATAGGGAGAGACGAACTAAAAAAAAATGTTCTTAGACAATAAACCCCTTATAACATCTTTAATAAACACTCCGTTTTAAAGACATAATCACATATTCATAATTAATAAGTAATAAAACAGATTTTTTTGTTTATTTATCGAATGATAAATGAGAAAGAACTTACAGTAAAACTATATATTTTCTTCATGAAAAATAAATTTGTAGTGAGTAATGAGAAATAAGTAAATTATTTGTAACAAATAAGTCAATATTTTTCTATAAAAAAGGACGCAAACTTCTTTTTTTAATTTTAAATTAACCGCACATTAAATAATTTCTGAAATATATCTTATAATATAAATAATTTTACTGTTAAGTATACAATTTTGTACTAACTAAAATTAGTTTGATAATTAAAATGCTTAATGTCATTGCAATAAGACATAACATAAATGATGTAAAACACAATTAATATGAAATAATATCACTACACATAATCCATATAATATGCATTATAAATGTTTCTAAGGATTTCAATGACACAAATATTTTGATACTTACACATACGAAGATGTAAAAAATATTTTATTGAAAGAATAATTATTTAAAGAGTAACTTTATGTGTTGATATTAATATTATCTACAATTTTCATCAAAAATATTTATTAAAAACAAAACACTGAACCATTATTTATTAAATTTTTTGAAAAGACGAAACATTCCATGATTAAAGAGTTTCTGTAGCTCTTTATACTAATCATATAAGCAATAGAAATTAAATAAACCCAGTTGTTTCAGAACATGTTATTTACAAGAAATTATACCTGACTGATAATCAATAAAGAGCAAAAGAAAAGTATTTGAATCATGAATTTTACCAAGAAAAGGAAAGTTACGTATGTATATTTGTAAATAATATACTTGAAATTTGAAAAATAAGTATCGAATTATAATCAAAAATTATATTTTTACATGAAACAGTTTGTAAAGAAAATGCATGTCGTTTATAGAGAGAAATTAAAAGTATAATTATATATATATATATATATATATATATATATATATATATATATATAATAAATTCCTTTAAAAGTTCGCTACATATTTTGCAAATGTTATTAACATCGGCTATGGTTATATGGGAATGTTAGTATATAACTTTTGGCGAAATCTATAAACACACAATTAAAAAACATAAAATAATTATAATAGCACCTAAACCTAGATCAATAGCTTGAAACATCTTACAGGTCAAAGAAATTGACACGTTTCATCTAAATTTATTTGATAAACTTCAGAAAATGTTCTTTATAACTTGAAATAACCTTTACTTTAGCATATAATTGAACTTATGTAAATTTATTAGAATTGTATAATTAAGTTAATTAAGTAATTGAAAGATTAAATAAATGAATTTTTTGAAATGCTTATCGGTGTTATTGAATTATATCAAATACACTTCACATCAATTTATTCTATAAAATAAAAAAAAAATGGCTGTTTTAGCAATTTCTAAAAAAAAAAATCATTCAAGGAACTAGAATAAAAATAATCTTAAATTTACATATTTTTACAAAGGCATATTTATTTTTTTGAATTTTTAATTTTGTTTCAAAGCATTAAAGTTGGTGCAGCTGTATTTATTTATTTATTCTTCATAATTAGCACCAACAAATAACATATTTTGATTTTTATGTTAATCATCCAATGAAATCCGGTGATATCAATCATACAATGAAATCACAAGTATTTTTCTTTACAAAGATGCTACATGAATATCCAAATCGGCAAAATGGTATCCAATCAAAATATATTTCAAGTGCGTCACTGCGATTTACAAATTACTGAGTCAAGCTTATGATTCAAAATACAAATTGAAATTATCCCTTTCGTTGCTTTAAGGCTCCAGCAGCAATAATCTTCCTAATAAATAAAGCCAAGGAAAACATGACAAGGAAAGAAAAGCATCCCTGAGCTAATATTTTCGACACTTATGCTAATTAGCTCGCTCGGAAACATGGCAAAAATGAAAGACGTCGCTTGATTACCAACAGCTCAGCCGGGTGGAAACCGGGAAGAAAAAAAAAGAAATCCGGAGGTTCCGGGAAACGGGAGTCAATCGATGACAATTAATTAGTAGCTAGCGAATTCCCAGTCTTTGTTTGACAAAGGAGAATGGAATTTAACATACTACAGAGCAGCCCTCAAGGCTGAGCCCCGGGTAAACCACAGCAGGGACCGGCTGCAATTTACTCGAGAAGCCCGGGTCATTTTTAAGCTATTTGGCTGTCGAACCAATTAAATGCATGAACGTGTATTAATACCAGGGGCTTTATTCTGGCGATTTATTTGCTCAAAATTGCGCATCAACAATTAGAATAATTTAGATATGAAAGATAGTCGAAGTGAATAAAGATAAATTGTTATCATAGCATGAAAGGGGTTTTCCACTTTATATGCAAATTAGCATGATTATAGGAAAGCCAGAACAACAACGAAGCAAAGAGAATACAAATTACAAAAGTCAAATAAGTAGGAAAGCCGTACTTGCATTGAAATTTAGAATGATACATTTTACGGGATTCAAATAAGCCACATATATGTCATTGTTCGTTATATAACTCACCTCAAAATAGAAAAAAAAAATTAGCAATCAGTTTCATCTTTGAGAAATTTTAAAGTATTATATTTCCTTGAATATGAAATTTATAGGTATTAGTCCGAGGTGAAGAAAAAGAATTCTAGATGTATTTTGGGTCAATAATATTTAGTTTCTAATGTTAATTCTACGAATAATCGTATCAAGACAAATGATGTAATATTTCACAGTATTAAAAAATGTTAAAAATCTAATTTTCACAAAGTTATACCATCATTAATTTTCCATAACAACTATCCTTTAACCAATTTAATTTAATTGCTGTATGGTACTTTATATATTTTGTTGTTTTATTTCAGAATTGTATAGTTACAGCGTTTTTCGATTACATTTTAAAAATTCCTCTCAAAATAATTTTTTTTCTATAATTGATACCAAAAAAATAAGGAACAAATGACAAATAAATGAAATAAATCACTCCGTCCATGCTCTCAATGTAACAAAGATATGGTAAAGAAAAGGTTTTTTTAAATATATGCTCTGGGCTCTTTCACATGTGAAAATCAGTTTAAATGCAGTTTTCAACAGTTTCAAAAGTACAAAATATTTGCATACAAGTACAATGTTTATTGGAAATTTGACAACAAACAACTATAATTCTTAAAAAAGAAAATAATGATACAATATCTCTAACGTAAAGATGGTTTCATCTGTTTACTCACATAAAAGTTGTATGAAATTCACCTTTCAATATTTACCGTATCCGATATTATAACAGAAAAATAACGAAATAAATTTTCATTTCTGAAAATAATTACAATATATATTTCTAACAAAACAAATACAAATTAATTCTCCGTTGAATTAATTATAAATGATAAAAACGTGTGGAGAATCTCGCTAAAATTTAAGACTTCAAGTAAATATTGGCAAAAAGTTTAGATTAAGCTTCTAAAAATAGAACTTGAATAATTTATCTTCTTTAAATATTTCTAAAACAAGGCGGACTCTTAAAAACATAAGACATTTAACAAACAATAACATTTTTTGTAAATATTTAATTTTAAGATTTTTTTATCATTTCTCACTGCATCATTTTCTATGAAACTAAGAGATAAATTATTAATGTATAAGTATAAAAATATGTCTTCTATAAATAGTGCCTATTAAAATACTTTGCAAAATGCCGAAGTTATGTACCGTTATTAAAACCTACTCTTTTTAACTTAAAAAAAAATGACCGAAATAGCTGTCCATATAAAAAAATCTGAGAATGCATTAAAAATCTTTTCATTCAGAATGATGCAAAAACTTTTGATAAAAATATCTTAGGTAAAGATAGAATGAAGTTTAATTTTAAAGAGCTCCTAAGTCGGAATTAACATAAAAAGCTGCTTCTTAAATTTCGCTTCATTTATTTTCTTTAAAAAGCTCTTTCTAAGTGGAGAGTTATTTTGTAATATTGAGCTCCGTTCGCCTACGTTCTTCAATGACAACAGTTTTAAAATAGCTTACTTTACATTCATTTATGCACAGAAACAAAAAAAAAAGAAACAAAAAAAAAGAGAGAAATCTGAAATCTCGAGTATTTTTAGAAAAGTGTTTATTGTCTTTCACAGGAAGCTAAAAATGAAACATAAAGTTTAAGAAAATGTATTAAAATGTAACGGAACATGCACTCGTAATGATGGAAGATGATAATCTTTGAGATTAAATGTTACGGATGTGATAAAAGTATGATAAGCATATGTGTTAAGAAGTTGTTATTAAAATGGGTTATTTTTTAATTTTTTTCTTTATGCAACATTTCATTTATTTTTTGTACTTTTTAAGAATTTAAACATAGATTTAACTTTCATACTCACAGAATTTTTAACAATTTTAAATATACTTATTCGTAATTAATTAAATTCTTAACTTTAAAATATTTTAATTTCAGATTTGAAACTATTATTATTCTGAGAGAGAATTAATTTAGTAATAATACATGAACGGAAAAAGAACAGTTTTTTAATAAAAAAAATAATACATAATATGAAGTAATTTTGTATTTCATTTAGTAGTACATCCATAAGGATTCATTTAAATTTTATCGATGCACTTAAATTATAAAATCTTTATAAGCGCTTACATTTATATAGAGATTTGGTAAATAAATATAAAACTGTATACTTTACGCAGAAAAAATTGTAATGAAATTTTATTGCATTGAATAAGGAAAACTCTTTTAGTAATTTTTCAACAAAATGACATTTTTTTTTCTTTACTACCATTCTAAAGAATAGAAAAATGTCTACAAAATGAAATAAATAAATGCAACCATAGTAATTTCGAGTTGAAAACTTAATTTAAAAAAATTTTGCAGTATAGTTTAAAGTTAACAAAATTAATTCAGGGAAGAAACCAATACAAAAAAAAATTTAAAGAAAAACAATATTCTTTATAAATCCTTCTATCGAATAAACTTTATAAAAATAATTAATTCCAAATCTTACATTCCTTGTTTATTCGTCCTTATTAACGGTACTGCGTTTCTATTATATGAGCGCGCTATCTCTACAAGAGTCATCACTGGAAATTCATCAATCAAAAGTACGTAAAATCTTTTTTTATATACATATAGAATTACTAAAACTGCTTTTCTCAAGTCAGTAATTTATGACACAAGGTTTTCGTATAAGTAAAAAATGGGTCATAAGTTGCTACAGCAACAGAATAGCAACAAACCTTGATCTGACAGGTGTTTCTTGCGGGGGTTAGCAAATTGAGGGAAATTATGTAATTTGATATGCATGTACATTATTGATATCTAATTTATTTTCTCAATAAACATTACACATTTAATTATTATAAGTGATTCATTTCCTAATTAATTTAAGTATTTTAAGTTACAAATTATTTTAAACATTTTAACTAATTAATTTGTATCCTCGGTATAATTTCCTTAAGAATAAGTAATCAAATGAATCAAAAATCATACGATGATCATAACCAAGTTATTTTATTTGGATCCGAGAATATTCAAAAGTCAATCCGTATCCTACTATATTTTATAAATACCACCTTTACGCATCAGAACCTAGCATTTTATGTAATAACTAAATTATCTTATCAACTAATCGGGTTTGAGTCCTTAGTAGAATTAGGAATGAGGATCCAATACACTGACCCATTGTATACTGGCTGTGATATGATCACTCCCTCACACTTGTAAATACTGTGACTATTCCTTTTTTGCTTCCACTCACCTTTTCTACTAATTACTAACTTCGTATTAAATTATTCACCATTTATGAATAGAGTTTATCAGATATATTTATTGCACTTCAATGATTCTAATATTTCCTACAAAAGTCACATATCATTTATTGAGAGAGGTTTTCGATTCAAACAATATATTAAAGTTCCCAAAGTATTAGTTGATGGAAAAACGCGATAGAAACCACGTCATTAATTATTATGTTATTTGCATCCACAATTTAATATTCAAAATTGTAAGAAAAACTTCCGTTTATGTTTGAAAAAAATCCTCATATAAACAATATTATTTATTAGAAATAGTTCAGTCCGCTGTCTCTTTTTGTATTATTCCAGAGGTTTGTTGTAAAGCCACTAGACTGCGCTCTTCTTCTTTGAAATAGGAGAGAATTCTTTTTTTGGTAAATTTCGACTGGATGTGAAACGCTACGGTTGTTGATTGACATTTAGGTGCGAGATACAATACAGTTTGGAATTAATAAACTTTATTTTTAGTTTAAACGGTCCGTCGTAATTAATTGAGAGAACTTTAATTACTTATAGTAGCAAAAGAAATTATGCTCAAAAATAAGTTCAATTTCGAGATGTTTTAGTTATTATTACATTAAAAGTTCTCACGCATGTTCCAGACTTAAAATACGTTTTCAAAACTTAATTAATAATTGATCAAACATTAAATAAAGTTTTTTTTTTTATATAAAAGTTCAATTGTTTTCCATAACAATTTTCATTATCATTTTATCTAAACCATTATAATTTATTCAATAACTTTTCCATTACAGTTTGCACCAATTATGAACCATTCTATTTTTTTGCATTATTTGGAGTTGATGATTCTAGATTTTTAATTTTTCGAATATGACGACCAAATAGTTCAATTTACTCACAAATAATCCGTTTCGAAACTCCTCGTCTTTTGGTCGGTTTTCCTCTTCAAGAAAAATGGCGATTTCATTCCTTAATTCATTAACACACTGCAGAAATCTGCCACGTGATAACCACCTAGCCCCGCAATAAAATAATAATTTTGAATGTAATGACCCCATGTGTTTACAAAGTGCAGAAAAAACTCTTGAGTTTAGAGTATAAACTCCTCAGTGTATATATATATATATATATATATATATATATATTACTACGGTTACAACCCTCTTTATCACAATATTTAGACTAAGAGTCATTTCTTTGAAAGACAGAACCTCTCTGTGAATCATGCAATGTGTCCGGGCACTCATTGAAAAAATTTGTTGTATGAAAAGCTTGTATACTTTGCAATTTTCCAGATACTGGACGAGCACCAGTGCTGCACATTAAGAAGCAATTCTTACACTCTCTGTTTGCCCCGTTATAAAATCATTTCAAATAGCAAATAATACGAGTGCTTTTGCTTTGAGTTATTTTGGTTTGCAGAAAAGTAGTTCTTCTACTGCTGATTTACCATCACAAAATCAGCAATGAAATGAACATCCTTATTGTTATCTCTTGCCCTAATCAATCTGAATTGAAAACAATTCGTTGCTCAACTTTCCAAAAACGCATATACCGTATATCAACAGCTATATCACCAATTTAATGGCTAACGATACCATTTCATACAGGAATGGATTGCATCTGAAAAAATTATCTTCAAACATAGTTTCTACAATCTCAATTGCAGCTGACAAAATAAGTTCTTCGCGACTGGCGTGAGTTGTTTTACATCTGGCAATTTTATGTGCAAGTGTATAAAAGGAAAGACAAAGTGTTTTAAAAATGATTTTTGCTTTTACTAAAATTCTAATTTTAATTCGAAGAATTCTTGAAGAATTCTCGGGGTTTTCAAAGAATTGTGAACGTTCTCACTGTGAAACGTTTCCAAATGAGGTTTATGTTTATTAGATTTCATGCTGTCTGCTATCAAAAGTTTTGAGCAAATGATACACAGGGGCCTTTCCTCTTTATCTACTTCAGTATTGTCAGACCCTAAATTTAAGCATTCTTGAGAATATTTTCTAAACCTTGTTTTCGGAATCACGCTCGTCTGTGCAATTGTTCATTTAATGCTCGCTTACTCTCATTTAAAAATTTATCATTGATTCTGAATAAATATTCTGCAGTGAATATTTAATTCCCAGAATTGCAGTTAACACACAAATTACACCACTCATATTCACGATGGATTCGATAGGGAAAGAAGGATCGAAATTTAACAACGTGCAGTATTTATACCAGTTTGAACCAAGATGGTGTAGACGTTCCAAATGTTCGAGACAAATCGGAACTTCTTGAAAAGCCGTGAGAACGTCCGACATGGTGAATATAAGATACAGAGCATTAGAGAGGCACTAATTCTAGTTTTGCCAATGCAGGGAATCTGTTGACAATTATTAATAATTTTTCTTAACTCTTACACCTGCAAGATTTATAATAAGCCGTAGCCACTATTTCAGCTGCAAAAATACCTTTGATACATACAATAAACCGTATGAGGAAGGCGATGAAAAATGTGTTTGAAAAATGGGTTCAAACGTTGTTATGGTATGAGACAATTTGGTTTTGTTATAATGTTAAGAGCCATACAAACGCAATAAAAATCGCCTTATATATATATATATATATATATATATATATATATATATGTGTGTGTGTGTGTGTGTGTGTGTGTGTTTAAATTTGTTTATTCAGACTTTTAGAAAAAGAGCAATAAAAAGATAAATGAAGTGGAGCGTTTGCATAAACACATCTTTAAGCAAATATTACAATAGAAAATTCTACTTATTTAAAGCCAAACAATACTCTTGATTTTATTGCATTCGAGTCCATTAGGCTTCTATTAACAGGATTCGAATCAGTATACACTTTTAAAATATCGCCTTATAGATGCTGTCATCCATATGGTGAGCCTGTCAATCTCGCTAATTCCTCTATCTCCTCTTATCTCTAATCTCTCTATCTATCTCTCATTATCTTTCTCAAACCTCATCTCATTCGTTGCACTTCTAATCAGGTAACTTTCATATATCACGGCTCCTTCACGAGGTGTGATTCTCATTTCAAGTAATCAGTACATTAGCCCAAAAGGTTAATTAGTAAATTAGTAAGAAATGAGAATGAGAACCCTTTACAAGTACACTGTATGTACACAATGTAATATTTTGATAATGGGACATATAAACCGCTAGAAAACAAGAAACATTATACTGAAATGAAAACTGATGGTTGCGATAAACACTGAAACAAATTCGAGCAGCGATGTCTCACAATCTGGCGGTCAATGTCAACAAACTCCTGAATAATCACGAAAAAGTCCTATAGCTAATGTTTCGATCGATTCCAAAATGTATAATATGCCGAACTATCGAATGCTGAATTCGGGAGAAGTTACTGTAAATAGTCTGGCACACTGATTGTTATTCCTACGCTAATAGATGTAGGAATTTAACGTCTCTGAAAATTTATTTTTTCGTACATTATTTAAAACTGCAAAGAAAAGGAATTGTAAGGAACCTATATATTTTGATCTGACAAAAAAAATTTAATTTTAAATTAAATACACACTGGGTACTTTCAGAAGGGTGCAGTATTTAACAGCTGGCAATCTTTTACTTTTAAATTCTAGTTACTAAATTAAAATGACGTGCATTTATAATTATTTATTGAAAGACATAATATTACAACTTAAACAAAAAAATAACCATCATAATATATTAAATAAATATTTTTATAATGTTGCTCAAATTTCACAGGGAAATATTCATTTTAAATTAACTAAATACAGTTTTAAATTGTGTACAGAATAATAAATGCTAAAATTTAACTTTTAATACACTTTCTATTAAAATAAAGATTTTTAAAAAGCAGTTTTGAAAGAAATTTTTTAAATTACAGGGTTGTAATAATTACTTATTTTCTGCAATAATTGAGTACAAGAACATTTAACAACTTTCAAAATGTCACAATATCATTACATGCACTTATCTAAATAATTAATGGTAGTTCGGAATCGTAAATTCCATTCCTTTTCAAAATCCTTTCTTCCCCATTATAATATTTTCAAGATGGATGACGTCTTACATCTGCTCATCGCTTGGAATCCCAGAAATTTATATCATATTCAAATCGAGGTATTGGATTGTTTGTGCTTTCGACAAAGAATGCTGCTCTAAATACCTTACCAATCAGCATAGTTCTGTTAGCTGAACATTGTCGTTTATTGAATGTAATTAAGACTAAATAGAATTTTGAAGTTTTCTTTAATCTGTTTTTGTCAATATTAATTTTTAAAATTACAAGTTTACTTTTGATCCCATCACTCTAATGAGAATTATACATACGCAATTACAGTTTAAATCAACAATCACTTTTCCATCATCGGTAATACTATATTGGGAGATAGTTTTCCTTAGTTACAGAAATAATGGGAATTTTTAAGCGTTAAAATTCAATTCGCCCTCAAGTTTCACATAGCGTGATGAGCAAAATAGTTAAATGACAAATAAGCTGAGATGTAGGCCTTATCACATGATTTAAGCTCAAATTTTTTCAAAAATCTGTCTCCATTAGTACAATATATAATCTTGAGTAACATTAATCCAATAAATCAAGATTTAAATAATGATGATCGAAAAAATTAGCAACAATGATCTGTAAAATATATTTAGATACGTGAAAAAATATTTAAAAGTGTTTCAAATAACTTAAAATTGACACATCACATTATCCATTACATTCAACATCGCAATACATAAAATGCAAAAGGTCAACAAAGAAATTTAAATCTCATTGATCCTGTTGTTAGAAAGTTTAGAAGCATTTGTTATTAAAATAAAGGAATACCTAAAAAAACGAAACATTTCTTGAAATGCTTTTAAAAAATGACTAAAATTGTAATTAAAGTTTAAAACATAAATTAAAATGTAAAATAAAAATGTGATATAAAAGTATATATAACCTAAAAATGTATAGAAAATAAAACCTACAAAAGATGCATTTTATCCAATGTACATATTTCCTTTCTGGGCTTTATGATCTGAACTTTTGTACATAGTAGCAATGTCTAAAATGTAAAGGTGACATGTTTCCATACTCATAACCACGATAAACAACGCCTTTTCCCCATCATATTTAAAACCGTACATCTGAATATATGATCGATAGTTTTCCATTTTATTTTACAGTCAACCCCTCAGAATCTAGAGGAAACGACCAATTTAATAAAATCCCAAGCCTCCAATCAACTGCATGATGCGAAGGAGGATGCACATCAAGCTTGAAAAGCCATCTATTGGAGCTGGAGCGTTATTAAAATGTAGGAACAGCCTCTTCCAGAACACAAAAAGAGCCCATAACTGATGTTGAAAGCAGGTATTAAGATATCACGTTCCGCCTTCCGGTTGAAAAGAGCCTTTCATTTCATGAGAGGGCAAAAAGAAGCCATTAATTTTACTATCTCTGCTCATGAAGGTAATTAACGTACGACGAAAGAAATGATTTAGGGATTCCCTGTATAGGATGATATATTTTTAATGGTTGTTGCGTTTCATGTAACGCATGCTATACTGAATAAGGTATTTTGGAAATAGCCTGCTTTGCTTTTTAATTTTTTTTTTAAATTTCAGAGTTGTGTAAAAAGAGTTTAATATCTGTATAAATACCATGAGATGTGATCTGATAGTTAAAAATTAAATAATTTTTTACCTTTAAAATAGCGAATTAACTATTCAAAAAGATTTTTTTTTGTCAGCTTTGCTTATAAAACTAATTTTCTTTACTAATGAATATATTCTTAGCAAACACTTGAATTCAAAGTTGTTTAATTAGAATTCATCTTACATTCATTATGTTGACAATTTGGACTCTAAAATCCCAGAGAAAACATATGAATACCTAAATTGAGGGAAAGATCGACCATCAGAAGAAATATCCGAAAATATTTGATTAATGCTGGGGGAAGTAAAATAAAAATATTATTAAATTAAATTTCAGGTTTTTGTGTATTATAAATGTTTAATACACTACACTATTGACGAGGAAAAATAAGTATCATTGTTCACAAAAATGTAAAGCAAAAGAATTTTATAGACTTCACTTTGTGCGGATAACCCATAAAACATATATTCATCATTGAAGTGAAAATATCACCTTTGATTAAGATTATCTTTGTTTAACGTTAAAGGACAAGACCTAAACATGAAATACTTTTTCAGCAAAAGAATATATTAATTTTATTACCTGATTGTGTGGTTTTAACACGTATACCGTTTATGATAATACAGTCTTAAAACTCAAGAGCATTCAATTATTACGAGAGTATAGTTTTAATGCTAATAACCTATTTAAAATCAAAGTATAGTTGATTAAGTGCTAGACATATTGCAAGTAGAAAAACTGGAACTTGGAATATATATATCTGTATGCCAAAAGAAAAGTGCACTATGTCTATTTTTTAAAATAGTAATCAGTTAAATTTTGAAAAGTAATGACGTTTTAAAAAGGAATTATAATTTAAAAGTTAATAGTTTATAGAACAAAATGTACATGGATTCATTAATAATGTTGGGGCATTTAAAGTTCAGAAATATTCTATAAATTGCATTTTTATTTCTTTTTCATATTAACATGCGAAGCTAAAAATCCATTTAACAATTAAACGTGCGATGAAAAAGGAAATACATTAAACTAAGAAAAAAACTGAGTGATTTTAACAAATATAAATATTATATCATTACAATTCTACTTTTCATACAATAAAGAAGTCGGAATATGATATTGTTATCATTTTATTTTTCAATTTTTTAACATATTTTTGAAGTTTAGACCATATTCTTTAACAATAAATCATGAGAACTTTAAATGCATGTAATGAAAATTTATAGACCTATTTATAATTTTTCGTTCCCATCTCAAACATCTACAAAACTTAAGATATTTAAAATTTAATAGCATACGATATCAAACAATATTTCTGTTTTGCGTGGAACTTAAATTGTGCTCCTTTGATGAACATCTTTACACGCAATCCAAATAATTCAGACTCCATTAAGAACTTCTGTTTGTTTCCCCACCCATTCTCTTAGCTTTCTGCACGCCACAATACATAGAGCTACATTAGAGAAATCAAAATGTTTTCGTTAGTTATGTATAACATAGCAGAATTGAAAGGTTGATAATTCCTCAAGGCTTTTAAATATTAATGTGGAATGAAAAATGTATTTTTAAGTAAAGGTCACTAAATAAATTTATTCTTTTCTTGGATGAATTCCAAAATATTTTCACTAAAAATGATATTTATATCGTATATTATCATGTAAATATAACAATTTCTATAACTGGTAAAAAATGGAATCAATTTTCTTTACTCCATTGCACTGAGATCACAAAATTGAGAATATTTAAAATTGTATTGATTGTAAATCATTTAAAAATGAGGCAAAAGTTCAGGTGTTTCTTTTTTCTTACAAAATATTTCAAATTGGAATTAAGAGTTTCAATCAATTTAAAAGTAACACAGAATTGCAAATAGAACATTGCTTTGAAAATAGTAAAGAAACTAAATTTCGTACTAAATTTGTTTGCAAATAAGCAATAACTCTCAGGAAAGAAAAATTTTCAATAGTATTTTTTTTTATTTGTGTGTGTTATGTAGATTGTACTTTTTGTCACATAAAATTTACTTTATTGTTGACTGATTTCTGTTGCCAAGTAAATGTTTTAAAATTTAAATTTGAATTATTTTTACTTTATTCGGAAAGTAATTAATTGTTTAATAGGAATGTAACATTATGTAGGAGATCGAAGTAGCATGTATAAATTATGAACTTTGTTTCCAAAAACAAAAGAATATATTTCGTTACAATACAAATAAAATTAAATATCAGTTGATAACTGTTAAATAAATAATAACTGTAAATAATAACAGTTTTTTTTTTTTCCATTTCTCAATCATTCTCTATTATTAACAAATATTTAACTTTTATGCTTAAATTATAAAATCTGATGGCTGTCTTGTGTATATCACTTTTACTTTATTAGTTTTTAATTCTTTCCATTCTTATATAATTATTTAATTGATCGTAGTGTATTGGTTTTAAATATCAGATATGAATTCCTCAAAATTTACGGTTATTTTGAAAATCAAAAAGTTATGTAACTCTTACGAAATGTGTTTATTTAATTAAAAATCTTTAAGCGAACTAGTAAATTCTAAACATTACATGGTATATATTACAGGTCCTACATCAGTTAAATCAATCGGGTAATTAAATTCATCTTTCTGGGTATAATTAACATCACATTTTCATTTTCTGATGAAATGCGAAATTTTTTTAACTTAAATTTTTAACTTTTCAAACGTAAGTAAATTTCAAATAAAACTTCACATGTAGAAACGGTAAGTATCCATAAAATTATTTTAGTCAATACATCTCTTTAAAACAGAGCTCTAATAGTTTCATAGTAATATTCACTCTAAGATTATAACATTATTGATTATAAGAAATGCACTTTGTTTAAGGAATGCGTTAAAGAGATTTCATAAATTATTAAAAACAATTTTGTATTGTTAAGAATTTCTGTAAGTATTATTAGTGCAAACGCATAATCAAAAAACATAACCGAATTTTTTATTTGAATAAAAGTATCTTTAGAAATTAATAATAATTTAACACGCATGTTCATAGTACATGTAAAATTAATGTGAAAAATCCAAAAAGAGCACATTTAACAGAAATCTATCAATACAATTGTTAATTAATTAAAAATAAATTTTAGGTACTGATAAGTTAAAACAGTTTAATTCTTAGAGAGAACTAAGTACCGATATTCCCTTTAAGAATTAAATTGTTAACTGATTCAGTCAAGCTTAACTGACTAATAAACATGCACACAAATGTATGATTAAATCAATCTACTTTGGAAATAAAGTCAAAATAAATGTTATACATACATTATGATGTAAATACCAACGCTCACTTATAAGCAATTAGAATAAACCTGCACATAAATTTCACATCAATTAAGAGTGAAATTGTACGCTATAAAATGTTTGAAGTATGTTTGGAAGTATTTAAAGAGAAATTTATTCGGAATTTATGAAAAATTGCTATACTCGCTTTGCTGCTAAGCTTCAATTTAAAAATAAATTGCGCTAAGCAAAATTAATTTTTAATGGTTTCATTTAAACAATTTGGATAGGTGCAATTAAATGACTTGGACAATTGTAATTAAATATATTCCACTGAATATTTAAATATAAACCAAGCATTCCAAATATTTTATTTTTACAATTAGTATTAGGAAGCACAAAATTTTATACTTTTGCAATTATATGCTACATTATATTCTTAACAATACAATTTTTGAAAACTCCTATTATTCAATGCATCATCTGACAAGGACAACCTCAAATTCTTGCAATTTCAAATAATTTTGCTTTTATAAGAAATATTGATGAATTATTTTTTTAAAAAAAAAAAAAGAAGTAATAATATAAAAATAAAACTTACAGAAATGTAATATTTTTTAACATTGATATTACCAAATCCTGAATTAGAGTTTACTGAAAATAAATCCTTCTAACATTTTAAAATAGGAGATTAAATTTCAGTTTTAATATTCTCACTTTATTCGTTTAGAACAGTAGGCTTCAAACTGTGTTCCGAAGAACCCCAGGGTTACACGAATCAAAATAAAAATTCCTAAAGAAAATTATAAAACACTAACGATAGCTTATTGGAGTTTAAAGACTAAAAAACATAAATATATATTTAGTTATCTTCAAAAATTAATCAGAAAGTTCGTGTTTGGATGTCTGACATCCGTAACGCGATGTCATCACTGACTTTAGTGCAAAAGTAGCTCTTGATTAGTTGTTCAGTCGTTCGCTGCGGAATTTATATGAACGCGGTGATCTAAAGACGAGCTACGATTGTGTGTTCCACGAAAAATATTTTTAATGTATGTGGCAAACAAAAGCATGCGTAGAAACAAATTAATTGCAGAATATGAAATGCGACCACAGATAACATAAACAGAGTTAGACTTCGACAGTTTGAGTTATTCAAAATTGCAAGCACATCCCCATTCACTAAATATAATGCAAGGATAGATGATACATCAAGCCCTAGTTAATGCAATTAATGAGTAAATTATATTAATTTTACGCTAAAATTTTTTAATAAAAAATACAACATGTTTCTTTAATTATGTTTTTTTTCTTCATAAAGTACGTTTACAACATATTGATCTACTCTCAATATTATTTTAAGATATATTTATTTAAGGGTGGGCTGGAGTGCCCCGAAAACAACCTTACAATTTTAAAAGATTACGTGAGTTTCCAAAGTTTGAAGACTACTGATTTAGAACGGCAAGAGTTGAAAATAATAATCTTAGTATAAAATTAATACCAAAATTTTATATTAAAATAAAATTAAATGGAGTTCTAATATGAAATTATTTTATAAGTTTATTAGTATCTTTCCAAGAAATTTAAAATGTCATTACATTTATTTTGATTCATTGATTAACAATTATATCTGTAAATAATTTTAATGATTATTTCATAGGTGGGTTTTAAATGTATGAAACCTCATATTTCAGTGTCTCTGAATATGAATATCACAAAAAATATATAAATTTTAAAATTAAAGGCTAATTTTTTTTACGTTAAGAAAATAAAATTTAGCTGATTCTATATTTGTAATATCCTTAAGAAAATAAATAACATGAAAGAGCAACTTATTTTTAAGAAAACCTTATTAACTATCAATATCTCATGGTAAATAGATTTTTAAAAAAATAATGTAGCTGTCTTCCTGTGTAGGTTTTGATGTAAACTTTTTTATTAAATAAATTGTTATTTAATAGACAAAATAAATGTCTTGAAATACGAAAGTAAAGTGGTTTATGTATTTTCCAAACTTTATGAAACAATAACAAATAAATTATTCCGTTAACTAAGCCGGGAGTAAATAATAATGCATCGATTTTATGGATCACGTATTGTTAGAATAAATATGCCTTTTCTATACATCATGAAACATCATATAAAATTGATAGGAATCGTAATACAGAAAGGTTAATGTCAAACGTAATTCAATCTCAATAAAAACAAGTCATGTATTTGTATGTGTGTGTGTGACAATCTAAATCATACTTATAACTTCCTCTCCAGATTACACTTTTTTTAAAGAACATTTTTTGTGCAAAGTTTTTTAGCATTGATTGCAGAGTTATGTAAAACATTTTTATCCAAAAAATAAATAATACAAAACTGTGTTATAAGAGAATCCAATTAATGTTCCTTTCAAACCACTACCAAAAGTAGTCATCTCTGAAGCGTTCGTAAATATGTATACACATCACAGTTTCTGAAAAGTTTTGACACTAATGATGGAGGATATGTCGAACGGATCACGTAAAAATTAATGAGGTTTTAACGACTTGTGTTATAACGACTCTCCCTTTCCCGTTACATGTTGTAGATGTTAATTATAAATCCAGAAAACAGAGCGCTTTTCGTAAGTGGGTCTTAAATTGAACGGTGTTTTAAAGAAGTTTTTCTGGGAAAACATGCCTTTTTCTGTAAATTTTTTGAAATTGTTAATAAGTTCACTCATCACA
This sequence comes from Nephila pilipes, assembly GCA_019974015.1. Taxonomy (NCBI): domain Eukaryota; kingdom Metazoa; phylum Arthropoda; class Arachnida; order Araneae; family Nephilidae; genus Nephila; species Nephila pilipes. The sequence goes on along the minus strand of BMAW01098500.1, from coordinate 435,394 downwards.
AATAAATTATAAATTTCTAATCAGGATACGTTGAAATTTGATTAATTTATTATTTTAAACGATATATTTGGCATATAGATGCAGTTACCGGAGAAAAAAATTAATTTAACTGTTCAAAGCAAACATGAGATTTTAAAGAATACGCAGAAACCTTATGAACAATTTCATCACAACTACCAATGAATCCATCGAATAATTACTCGAATCCATAGCTCAATCGAATCGAGTTACGGATTCAAGTCTGGATTCCACTACAGTCTGCTAGGCGGAATAATGGCACGTTAAGCTGAATCATGTTTAAAGTTTCTCATACGAAGTAGTTGCTCTAGTTAGAGCAGCTCGAAGTTGTCCCTGAGATATGAGATTCAAAATTACTATTTCAGTCATTAAACAGCTGCGTTATTTAGAACAACCCATAAACTGTAGTACATTCAAATTATCATGTCGTCTTTTGTCTGATGAATAGTATGTATGTGTATGTGGTGTGGGGATGAATCCGCGTCATTGCTTTCGATTTAATTATTATTAATTTTAACGCCAATCCAAATCAATATCAATCAATTTCTCCCGTAAATATTTTTTACTTTAACTCTGAAGTTTGTAACGTGTGTGCTTCATTATTCTGCTCATACGCCATATCTAAGTCAAAAATATCAATCAATAAATATCGACTTCAATTAAAGATACGTAAGGACATACCAAAATGTTTTATTCATAGTCATTGATGGATATAATTATAGTCGCTCGCTCTCGAATCCCAACTTATCAATAGTGAATTAGGATCAACTAATAAATTCTTAGCTTACCAATTCACTCGTATGATTCAATCGCTTCATAAAAACAGCTGATTCTTATCTTAATATTTTTACAATAAAATTCGTTTCAATTCACAAAACTAATAAATGAGTTCCAACCCAAATTGCAAATCTCAAGTCGAAAGCCTCTATCTCCCTAATTTTCCTTTCAATCTATTTCATTTATATTCCTTACAGAATGTTCTTTAAATTATCAGAGTAGTGTTCTGGAATATTCTAATGAAATATATAAACTCATGGATTTAAAGCCTGGGTGAGTTCTCCACAAAGTATAGATGCTCTGAGTCTGTTGATAAATAACGTTATTCAGATATCTGTCTTCATTTTGGTTGGGAAGAAGTTGTAATTTTTTGCAATTCGAACTACTATAAAGACCCCGCGGTTAGTGAAAAGAAAATCGCGAAAAGCTCAACGTCACAATTAAAATTATTTGTGATTCTGGTAACGTCTGGCAAGTATTAACTAGTGCTGCCAACTCGATTGCTCCCTCTTTCCGCTACGCTATTGTGCAGATAGTTCAATGCTGAGCTGCGTTATTTTTTGCTTCCATATCTGTGTGTAATAATAATTTAATCTATGTAACATAATAATTTCCAGCATCTACATCAATATGTTTAAAAAGATGCCAATATCAATTTCAATAAATGGATTGAAATTTACAATAGCATAATTACATTACATATATAATAACATAAACGATATATATATATATATATATATAACTATATACACTTTGGATCTATATACACTGCGGTTCATACAAAACGCTTTCCGAGGTAAGAAAGATGATAAAATCAGTACTGTTGCGTTACGACGGGTAATATCTGTGTCTACACGTCTCGACAATGAATGAAAAAGTCGTTGGATGTCTTGTTGAGATACATCTACTCATGCAGTCTCCAAAGTTGCCGAAATTGATATAGTGCAACACAGGATGGCGTATATTGGCCAGTTGTTCTCCAATCCTTGACCTGTCTTGTTCGATAGTCAATAGATCATGAGAACAAGTATGCCAAGGCAGCATTGCAAACTATTGGGGGAAGAAGTCTTGACCACGTGTGATTGCATGTTGTCTTGTTGAAATTTTGCCACAAGCAAGTTCTGAAGGTAATGTAGGACACTAGGTTCCAAACCAGCAGAGATATAACACTAGAACGGGATATGGGAGTGGAAATTCCAGTGCCATCCCAAACCATAATACCGGGTGCAGGACCTGTATGGTGATGCAACATGTATAAAATTTTCTCCACGGTGTGTTTCCAGGCTTTTAATCTTCTTAGTGTTGCATGCAGAAGGGGGATTCGTCTATAAAGACAATGTCGCGCTATTCGGTTGTCCATACCGCCGTTTTAAGGAACTCCAAGGTTTTGAGGAAAAGATTAGCGCAGCAATATATACCTCGCAGTGTCGAATACCATGCAGAGGTAACGAGCGACATCGAATGGTAGGAGCAAACACCAATAGTTGTGCAACAAATCATATTTGTTATGATATGAATCCTGATGAAGTAGAGCGATCCATTTTCGCAGTGCGCATAATATACTTGTCATCATGTATAGTATTGTAATGAGGCGGGGAAAATCGGAGTCATTGGTTTGTCGTTCCCTCCTGCATTTATCGATTACAGATCTGTATCATTGTTTTTTGGTCACGCTCGATTAGATCGGCGATTTTCTGGAAGAATAATCTGCATTTTTTTATAGTTAACAGTTCTTCCTTGGTCGAACTCAGATACGCACTCGAATAACCCTTGTATTCCTCTTCGAAAAACATGGAGCCATCCACGGAAAAAGCAATTCTAATATTTCAAAACGGCAATATGTTTCCGCTTTATATAGCGCTTTTGGTGACACCCATGATATGCATTTGCTTTGAAATGCTAATAACTTGCATATCCCATCGTATAATGAAAATTTCATACTGTTTGAATGTTTACTTCACGGTAATGCATTTTGAGTAACCATCAGTACACACACACACACACACACAC
>BMAW01098500.1:396842-423895 GCA_019974015.1 Nephila pilipes | reverse complement strand
TGTGTGTGTGTGTGTGTGTGTGTGTGTGTGTGTGTGTGTGTGTGTGTCCGTGCTTGCGCGCATTGTAAGGTAAGAATTGCTTGTTTAGATGTTTTCTACAACCCTTAAATTTTGGCCCGTGAGTTTCGAAATACCCTATAAATATCCACCGCACCTACAAAGAGTCAATTTGAAGTCTAGTAGTAGAAGGAAAGTATATTTGAGAAGTGCTATCAATATCAAGTGTTTAATAATGTCGCGCTTTGAAACAACATGAGGGCTATTGGAAAGGAATTTTGATTCTCAATTAAGTGATGAGCACGACATTTAAGCTGGCATTCTACTCTCAAGACTTCTACATAATATCAACGCGAGGGCGATGAGCTTCATCAAACTTGACGTGCTTCATCTCCGCTACCCGACGAGTATTTAGTGTCATCAAGACTTGAATCCACGACTCGATCGAAGCAACGCTGGCCATGAGCTCGCTACGAGGATCACTCTGCTTACTTTTTGGAAACTTTTACAGTAAAATTTCAAAAATAAGTTCGTCTCACTAATATTTGAAAAAAAAAATTTAAAAAGAGATTTCGACATTTAATTCGAAATTAAGTTTAAAATCTAAATAAATAATTATTGATGAACCATTTGTATAAATAAAAAAAAATATGAAGTAGACGAATTTTCAAATTTATGTGTAAATTCAAATTAACTTCAATATGAAAGGAAGATTTTACCATTTTACATAAATGAATGCAATTTTTTAAAAAAAAGCAGGATCGTGCGGAAAATTATATCAGATCAAATACAAAATCTTTTATCAGATCCAGCTATAAATTCCTGAAACCAAATATCAGTAAGTATAACGTAGTTTGTGTGAAGCTGACCAAAATAGGGCAAAATGTACGAGCAAAGGTTTTCATTCCGGTTGTGACATCCATAAATTTACAAGATTCATTTAATAATTATTTCGTCTTCTTATTATTTGTTGTTGTTCACAATTGATGAGCTCGTTGTGTTTGTTTAGGCAGATTTTGTTTTTGTTACTGTGAACTTAAATAAGAATACATGAAAATTATTTCGTTTAAGCAATACGAGATAATTTTCAAGGGAAAACATGATGTGACTGAGAGACGAATGGTTACCAATTATTCTCCTTAAGGTATTAATGTACCTCTGACTAAAAGGCCTTAAAAAAATACTAAATTTGGGCGAATATGCATTCGTAGTGATTGTACAATTTTACGTTAGTAATAAGTACATTTTCGATTTTTTTTAATAAATAAATTGTAGATGAAATATGTCGTGAAGAAATTTTTTAAGAAAGGAATAAATTTGATAAAAATTTAAGCCCTCTGAAAACACACAGTTAATTAATAAAGTATTATCCCCAAATTTTGTATTTTTAAAGCATTAAGAGGCATTCAAGACAATAAAATGTATTTATTTTTATTTAATGAAATTCCTCTACTAGTAATTTGCTTATTAAAATGTTTTGCAAGATTTCTTATCAATATCAGATAAAGAGACGATAGAGTCCAAGAATATGACTTTTATTCAATGTTTCCTCTTTTTCTATTCATAATTAATTATTTGAGTAGTAGAAATTTTATTGAATTTGCTCTCAATCTAGGAATCTCTTAATAAGCAAAACAATTAATTTTTAAACAAATAATATACGGGGTGATTGTAATTAAAGTTGAACTTTCAAATGCTTTCAAACTGCTCCGTCATCAGTGGAAGATCCAGCCATGGCAGTGCTGGAAACGACGAGCAGTTGTGTAAAAATGTGCAATGTAAGGAGAATCGTTTCCTAAAGTTAGAGATCCCTCTGGGATTGGTTTAAAGATTCATCCAGCATTGTTATCTGTAAAAAATTACCCATGTTCTAGGTTTACATCCTGCTAACCTGCCAGCTCGTTATGCCTTCACCCTAGAATTTCTAACTCACATGAAAGTGGACAATGAACGGACTTGAACAGTGAATGGATTTTTTGGACAGACGAAGCGTATTTCCAAATCCACTGGTATATCAATACTCCAAAATGTGCGCAACGAAATGTGCAAGAATGTGCGCAACGAAAAATTCATTCGGACATCAATCAGTATTTATTCAGTCTGCAGAAGTACATATGTGGTGCGAGTTTACAACATCGTTTATTATAAGGCCATTATTTTTTTCATGGAGATAAGTTCTGCGTGTCCTATTACATGCACCATCAATTGTGGACCCCAGAGTTTCTCAACCTTTCAATGATTACCACCTAATTTTCAATCAATTTTCATATCCATCCTCAAACAATAACAATATATCCAATGATACACTATGACTATTTTGACACTAAAGCTATTTAAGACTCTTAATTACAAACTTTCCAAGTTGCCAAAAACGAGTAAATTTATTATCAACTGGCAACACTGATTCGCTCCATTGACAAACTCCATTGAGTGTCTGGACATATTGCATGATCCACACAGAAGCTTTGACTTCCGTAGAAATGAGTCCTGGACTGAATATTGTGCTCTAAAACTACTGTAAATTACATTAAAAATGAGACTCTAAATTCAAGAGTCTTTTCTGCTCTTAGTAAAGACATATGTGCAGAACATTCAATTTTATTATTTTATTGAGAGGCAAAATGATTATCACACCGGAGAGTTTTGCAACGTCTTTTCGAATCAAGAGATAAAATCACCATTTTTCTAGATGATTAAAACCGACCGAAAGTCGAAAAGTTTCAAAAAGGTTTATTTGTGATGAAATTAAGCTTCTTGGTCAACATATTTGAAAAATTAAATATCTTGAATCTTCTACTTGTAGGCGCAAACACACATATGTTGGATGCGAGTGACCAAGTTAATGCTTTTTATAGAAAAATAGAATTGTGGAGCAGAAATTTAAAGAGAAAAAAATCTAGATTTAGTTGCAATTTGTGAAAGCTTTCAAAGCTGAAGAACAACATTTAAATGTCATTTTTGCAACCATTGAAACTCATTTAGCCATGCTGACGAAGAATTTTAAAAATTATTTTCTTGTTGACAACAACTTGCTAGGAAGTTACATGGAGGGAAGGGGGCAATTAATCCGTTTCGAAATACTCCCGACGGTCACTCAGCTGTTGAAGAAGAAATCTTCATAGAATTCACAGCAAATAGAGAAATAAAAATATAATTTAGTAATAAATAACTCTTTGAATTTTAGTCAGGGGTAGATGATGAGTTTTTTGCACCGAAAATAAAAGCATTTCGTATACTTCTACCATTTTCAATATCCTACCTTTGCGAAACCAGATTTTCTGCGTGTCTTCTTTGAAGGCAAAATATAGATCTCAGCTAAGGAAAAAGAACTGAAAGTCTTTTTCTAATATTAAATCTTCCTTTGAAAACTTTGCTCTGCAAAATAGGTTCAAGTAAGTCAATAGTAATTATTAAACTTGTTCTTAATTTAGTATTGATAATTATTATATATATGGATTGCGAAGTTCTGATACAATCCAATTTATAAATATATTATATCAGTGTAAATATGTATTTTATTTCTTATTCATATATATATATATATATATATATATATATATATATATATATATTATATCAGACTTTTTTTTTTTTCTTTTTGCTTTCCTTTCAGAAAATAAATCAATTTTTAGTAACGTTTTCTTTTCAATATGCCTCTTATATAGAGTTATCCTCCAATGTAAAGTTATCGCTCATAGGGGCATGCCCCACAGATTAAGAATCGCTATAGTACCTTATGAATCTCTTTTTTGCAACCACATATTTCCAACTCTTAGCAGCGTGTATGTGGTGGCAGTACAGTTTTCCTTCAAGATCGCGCTTCTCAACACGTTACAAATCCTGATAAAATGCTACTCAACGTGCAGTTCAGAAATGATACAATTATCAGCCGTCGTTTCCCAACAAATTGGAGAAGATAACATGATCTTAATCCTTGTGATTTCTGACTACCTAGTATTTCAAGCTTTCTGGCAATATCTTAAACCTGTCGTATTCCGTAGTCCGATTGCAAATTTAGCTGAATTGAAGACTCGCATTGCTAAACACACACACATATTCCCAACATCAGAACAAATGCTTTCCATAGAGTAGAAAAGAACATGCTATTTTCTGTTTGAACTTATGGCATTGAAAGGTAGACAGTCTCTCAACATTAGAAAACCGATGCCGTTGTTGTCTTTTCTCCGGTTTTTGGTCACAGTCCAATTAAGAATCGATTTCAGTTTTAACTACCTATACGATGTGGATGGGCTTTCAAGAAGAGTGCCGAATGACATGGAAGTCATCATTTATTCATTGGGGTTTTTTTTGGTAAAAAGTCTTTTCAGTCACATATATTAAGCAGTAAAGTTGGTTTAACCTGCGACCCAAGCAATGGCCGTCACATTGAGTAGCTGAAATCACTAGTACTCAAACTCATATGATCATGAAGCACCATCTATTGCTAAGATTATGAACTATTTTTTCCTGTCGTACTTTTTTTGTGTTGGAGGGGAGAGACTCGTGTCTTCATCACTTGACCGAGGCTCAAAATTATGTGATCCATCGTGTTTCTTCAAAGTGCAACGTTGATAAGAAATCAATAAAAAAAAATCCGCTATACTTTTTCTGCTTTTTTTGCCTATATTCCTATCAAATTTCAGGTCATTTTGACGAGCGATATTTTTTTACAGCTTTTTGAAAGTTTAACTTAAATTTATAATCACCCTATACATAAAAATCTTAAATATTTCTATAGAGCTTTCATCATATTATTCACTCACCTAGAAAAATGAATCATGCAATTTCTTTTTGCACATGTGCTAATAAAGGAAGATAATTCATTCATTTAATAATTTGTATCAAATGTCAAGTACAGATTTATCTGAAATTCAATGAAGGACATACTTTTGAAACATAAATCTGCTATATAAACTTACAAAAAAAAACCCAGATAAATTTGGAAATTTAATTTCTTCAATGAAAAATTAAAAACCTGAAACCTCAAAATTCTAATGCATATTAAAAGTATATATTTTTACCAAAATGAGAAAAATTAATACACCTGTATATAAAATACACGGTCAGTATAAGTATTTTGTTAAAGAAATATATATTTGGCATTATTCTGGTCTAAGTATATATTTCTAAGATTTAGTGATGTCTTTTATGTATACCCAAACACTCACAAACTATTGTCGCGAAAATAATATTTGTATGTAAATAATATACTTCCAAATATAAAGAAATTCTAAAATGTGGTTAAAACTAGGTATTCTGGATTTAAAATAAGCATAAGAATTTCGGTTTCTGGTTCTAGTTTATCAAACTTCAGTCCCAGAAGTTTATCAAAAATTTCATTTTTCAATTAATTACATATTAATCCAATGCAGCCCATTGATACTCTCCGCGTGTGAATCATGCGTGTCTTGATTGAAAAGTAATGCCTTCCAAACTACAACATTTTTTTCATTTCACACCTAGTTATTAAAATCCTTGTTGTACCTGTAACCTACATATATATATATATATATATATATATATATATCCTCTGATTAATGAATTCGTTTTCACTGTTTCCATGAGTTGTTGGTGTGCTGAGAATTAAAGAAAATGGCGTCGTCCTATACTGGAGATGAGATTGAAGCAGAAAGAAGTCAGTGAACCTGGCATTGCACTTACGACTATCCCTTTTCCCCAAAAATGAAAGAACAATTTAAAAGTCATCACTTTGATGAAAGCCGCAAAGTGTAGTAGTCGACAACAACTACCTGAATTTTGGCGCAAGTGCATGAAAATGGATGGAGATTACGCAAAAAAATGTATTTTGCATTACGTAGAGGATGCATTCAGCTTTAAAGCTCAATTACTGAAATTGGGTTGCAAATAAACCAGTTGTGGTCCTAGGAAGCATTATTTTTTGATTAAGTCTCGTATATAGTTATCTTTAACTCTTTCTTAATAAATTGTTTGTCTTCATATTTTCTCAAGCATTTTTTTTTTTCACTTTATTCGATGAAATAAGTTTCGAAAAGTCTAAGAGTAACAACTTCGAGCTTCAATTTTTTTTTATATTGTTTGTGTACAGATTTAAAAAAAATTATAACATTGATATCTTAATGAAAAGCTTTCAACCATTGCATAAATCAGAGGAGGAAAACCCTTTTACATTGAGCGAATACATTGTATTATTTCTATTCCAGTAAAAGAGAGACAAAGGTACACTAACTTACCTATAATATAGAAAGAAAATGAACTAAAACAATTTCCCCTAACCATGCTTAAACCTTGTAGCTTAAAGTTAGTATCAAAATGCAATTAATTCTCCAAATCTAAACTTACTTAGATGGCTGAAATATAAATCAAAAGCGCAAATTACTGCATTCGTGAATTGTAACACAGCCATGTTATGAATAAAGTTGTGTATATCATGAGTAATGAGTAAATACTAGTATGATTCACTTAATATTCAATTATAACTGACACCCAAGTAGCATTACTTGTTTATAAATTAAAGTAAGAAAAAATGACAGAGGTATTTTTTAAAAATTTGAATTAACTTAGAAAACCCCACTTAAAAGTCCTGGAGCCTGCAGGTCAATGACAAAATGGTATATGTGAATTTAATTTGTTGATGGATGGTGTTATAAAAGTTGAAATCTTTATTTAATGTTTTTATATAATTAAGAAGATGATATTATTTTGCCATCAATAGTTTTTAAGAAGTTATTTTTCATTTTTTATTTACTATCATCTATACTAATTATCAATATACTATACTAAATATCACTTCACTAAATTGATATAAAACAAGCTGATGTAATATTTTTTCATAGTCTTCGTAATTCTAATATATGTATTAAGAAATAAAAATCATTAGCAAACTGTCATTTCATAAATATAAAAATATTTAGAATTATTATTGTAAAAACAATACAGACAAAAGTTTTAAAAATTATAAAAATTCAAAATTAAAATAGATGAAAAATTTAAACTAGAAACAATTTAAGAAAAACTTCATAAATATAAAAATATGATAAAATAAAACAGTAAAAAATTAAACAGTGGACAAGAATAGATAACCGAGAAAATAAAAAAAGAATAAATAGAAAGTAAATTAATGCTATCACCAGCACCAGATTGTGAAATGCCTGGTTATTTCAGAACTAATAGCCATACTGTTCCAGTCTGCACTATTTTATAAAATCAGGTAAAAAAAAAAAATTAAAATTAAAAAAAAAAAAAAAAAAAGAAAATATCACAAAAAGTAAAACTTTAAAACCATAAGTATTTTTTTAAAATTATAACAGCAAATAAAAATACTAAACGTAATTATTTAAAAAAAAAAAAAAACTTAAAGACAATATAAAAAATAGAAGAAGAAGAAAAATAGATCTTTCTTATACACAAAACTAATAGAATTAATGGCATCTTCTAGATTCACCGAATTCCCATGTTTAAAATAAGGGAGTTTAAAGATTTCATCCTCTATATTCGATCAATATATTTGAGTTAAAAATATTTAAGAAATAGCTTATCACAAAAAAAGTACATAATATATAATAAAAATATTAAAATAACAAAAAATTACAATATTATCAAGACTTAAGAAATAATTAAAAAATAGTAATAAAATGTAAAATTATAAAATTAATCATAAAAAAACCTAATTTTTTTTATTATTTTCCTATATTATCAAAAGGTTAAACCATTGTATTTTATAATTATTACATTTTAAATTGTTTTTATTAATAGTATAAATACTCTGCAGGCATATCTTGTGAAATTCAATTAAATTTTCATGAAAATAAAATAAATATTTCACCTATTCTTTTGTTGCGTAAAACAACTATATATATAATATTTCTGAAAATCAATGTAATAAGATTACTAGTTCCGAAAGGTAACTTGTGTGTACATGAAATTCAAAAGTTTCTCTCTTGTCAAAAATTTGACGATAAAATTTTCTATAAACAAATTTCCAATAAATATCTTAACATTCAGTTCCAAGAAGCTTATCATGAGTGTTCGTCAAAATTTTAAAGAGTACAGATAAAAGGATGGATAAAGTTTATCTTCAGTTTTATAAATATTTTGAAAAATATAAGATCAGGAATATGTCTAAACAAAGAAACATTTCATATCAATAGAATTATAATCACAGAAATGTATGTGTATTTTTTAAAAAACTATCACTTGAAAACCTCTGTGGATATGCCTCATATATATATGTAAGTTGTAACTACTAAACAACGAGACTTACACTCTGAAACTTTTTATTTTGAATTCATACACATTTGATTATCTCCTTCAATATACACCCCTCCTCTATCCCTACAACGCTCCATGTGAATATTCATTGTTTGAAAAAATACAGGAAGTCTTCTGTCAGCTCCTTTTGACGCGTGCCGCTTTCTCTTTTACAGCTTCAAAGGACTCAGATCTCGTTCCTTTTAATGCAGATTTCACCTTAAGAAAGAGAGAGAAGCCTCTTTGTGCAAGATCTGACGAATAAGGCAGTTTTTTGACACTAGGATCCTGTACTTGGCTAGAAGCCTCTTGACAGACAATATCTTGGTGGAGAATCCGAAATTTAACCTTCCACAATCCGAGTCGTTTTTTTTTTTCATTATTCTAACACGGAGTTCAACAAGAACGTTAAGGTAGTTATGACGATTAATAGTTTGTTCTTCAGGAATCCAGTGAAGGTACACAATCCCACGAATATCGGAAAAAAAAACCCAATCACAATTACTTTGAAATTTGATTTACTCATTCGAGCTTTTTTGGCTCTCGGTGAAGATGAGTTCATCCAGTGCATGGATTGCCGTTTTATTTCAGGATCTTAGGACATACTTCTTGCACGTTAACATTTTTAGGTAAAATTTGTTGTACGGATTCCTTGCAAATTCCTACAGTCTCAGTAAGAATACTTAACCGACTCATAGAACCAAATTACCGATTTTTTTTTTATATTGTCATCCGCTTTTGACGTGGAAATGCGATTGGGCGTGAATCACCTTCAACATCTTCTCGGCTATCTTAAAAACGCTTAAACCACTCACAAACACTTGCATGCGGTAAACATTCATTGCCATACACTTCTTTCAATTAACAAGTTTCAGAAGCGGTTTTCCCAAGTTTCATGTGAAATTTCACAACAATTTGTTGCTCTGTTGTTGCACTTATCATTTAAATAACAAATAACAAAATTCTTAAGCAAAAAAAAAATAATAATAACTTTAACGCAAAAGAAGGCTACTGCTACATCGATTTGCATTCGAAAGAAAAGGTTTCATGCTAAACAGCTATCAATCACTGGCGTTTGAGGCATGCGTATTCCTTCTGTAACAGTGTCAATGTCGTAATTTAATATCTATACCTCGTATGTGTGTGTGTTGATAATTGAAATAATTAATTAAAATTATTATAAAAGGCAAGAATTTAAACACAAGCAAAGATTTTTCTTAAATTACAAAGAAAACTTATCAATAATTGTTTGATCACAGAAAAAGTATAAGAACAATGGGGGGAAACTGTGAAAAACCTATCAAAAATAACAAACAATAAAGTCAGGAAAGAGATCAAATATCTGAAAGAATACGAAGCAAAAATTGCAAGATAAAATTCAAATCATATATACATATAATTATTTTTTAAGGATTTCTTTTTTATAAATTTCTAATGTCATAATTTTTTATTCTGTTTTTATGAAAAATTTATAAATTTTTGAGTTTTATTATTTAATAGTAATTTTTATTTCAATATTCCATGTAAGTTGTATGAACCTTTGGTAATTGAATAGTTCATTCTAGAATTCAGTGATAACATTTGGGCAACAGTTAAAAACTGTTGCACTTCAAGTGGAAAGGTTGTATGGTGTTGTGAACTATTTTGACTCATTTTTTATGCTTCTTCAAATATTTGTATGGATTGAAATATAGCTATTATAGGATTTTTGCAAGAAAGTAAATCTTTATTGTAGATTTAAATTGTTTCTGATGTGTAAATTTCCAAATTTGCATTCATTTCATTATGAGCCATTTTTGAAGTTTTCATACACGTGGTGTGTCTTAACTTTTGGTTCTTAAAGATTTATTTTGGCATAATATGTGGTTTTCCTTTTTCAACTAAATTTTTAGAATTTAGCTTTCAGATTTTATTTCAATTTATATTTTTGGTTATATAACCATTTTTGAATAGTATATTTTGTTGATGGGGATAGTTTGGCCAATATTTCTAGGATAATCCAGCTTAATAGTCTAAATCTTGTTGCAACATTAAATATGGAATTTTCCATCTTCCTCATTTTTCGAAAAAATTAAGGTTTTAAATTTTTTTAGTTTATTTAAATTTTTGACACCTCAGATTGTTGGCTTGTTTTTCATCTACATTCTAATAAATTATAATTTTACTTTTTCAGTGAATTAGTTTATTCAATTTTAAACGTGTATGTGTGTGCAACAATAATATTTTTAATAAATGAGTAGAAAGGACTCCAGAGAGAAGTCGTAGCTGGATTAATTATATAAATTTCGACCAAGTCGAAGTTTATTCTTTTTGATAAAAGAGAGAAACACTAAATATCAGAAAATGGATTACATACCGAAAATGCACGATTCCAAAAACTTAGCTACAACGTCCTTGAATACATCGGAAGAGAAAAATTTTTACCTTGTATCGAATTTATTTGGAAGGATTTCATTAGGTCATGTGGTCATAACAGGTGTTGGATGAATGGATTCTGAGGGAGTTCGATAAGCCAAATAGGGATCATTCCTACTAAATAACATCCATTGGAAAGTTGGTTTTAGAACACGTGATCGCACAAATTAAAGAATAATTTAGAGTCGGAAAGAAAATAGGAATGAACTATTTACTTTTGAATTATAGAATGGAAAAATTAGAAAATAAAATTATTTTTATATGAAGTCTCTACACACACACATATATATACAATGAATTTACTTAATCGTTTGTTCAACATTAATGAAACATTCATTAAATGGCCGAAATACTTTTATTTCTATTGTAGCAGAATTTTGTCGAGCTTCGACCATATAGGCCGAAGCCCGAACTACCGAAAAAAATCCAAAACTACTGGCCAAAACTACCATAAGAATCTCAGATAATCATCAGAGAAGGATGTCTGAGCAAGAGAGAGGAAGAGGAAGAGAAGAGAGCGTTTTTCGCTGTGTTTTCGTTTATATATGAGGGAAAATTCACTTTAAACGTCAGAGACCACATGGTCTGGATGGAGGGACTTCAAGGGAATTAAAGTATAGACTTAAAGCCTGGTAGGGATCATCCCTACAATGTCTCGAGTTGTGAGATCTGCTTATTCTACGAATTTTTTAGAACGCGAAATTGAATAAATTAAAGAGAAAAAAAAGGAATCGTATCAGGAAATAAGAACGAACGCTGTTTTTCAAAGGAGAGAATGAGCAAATTTAGGAAATTAAATTATTTTACTGAGGAATTAAGCTAAATAATTGCATGTGTGTGTGTGTGTGTGTGTGTGTAAAATAATTAAAATGATAATTTTAAAACAATAAAATAAACTTATTAAAATTTTATGAATTACTTCAATATGCGGCTTACTTCAATAACACAAATCAACGTCAGTAGATGTAATTTACATAATTATTTCAGTAAGAATAAGTTAATATGCAGAAAAAATTTATCCAAATATTTCTCTGTTATTTTTAGTAATAATTAAAACTCTTCAATATCCTTTGGACACATATATATGAAACAAATAAAACTTTAATACGAATTTTTTAAATAATTAAGGATTCAAAATTATGAGGTCAGTGCCAATAGCTCTCGTGTTGCTTATAGTGTGACGTTAATAAAACCAAACCAAATCAAATAATTAATAGGTCTTTTTTTAGTATTTTTTATACCGCATACACACATAATAAATAATTTGCTTGTGGATTTTAAAATTTTCATTACTACTGCAGAAAAATATCGGGAATTTAAAAAATGAATCATTAAGAAGATCTATTTTTACTCATTCAATAGCATTTTTCAAATGTAACAAAACGTTATGCGATTTAACTATTAAACGAAAAAGCGTAAATATTTGCAGAAAAATGTAAATTTTGAATTATTAATAAATGTATTTAAAAAAATAAAATGTTAGAACATTGTATCTAAAGAATTAAAACTCCTTTGTTTTTTTCTTTTTCATTAATAAGTTTTTAAAAGAAAAAGGAATGCATAAAATAAAATGTTCACTATTTATGTTTAATCACGCAATTACGTAAGGTAATCGCAACATATTAAATAAGTAGGAAAACAAAATTCCATTTCACATGAAATATATGAAAGAATTCTACTTTTTTAGAATCTTTTTTACACTAACTAATCGGAAAGTAAAATATTTCTCGATATTAGTTATTTATTTTAAACAAATTGCTTTTACAGAATAAAATTATGAGCAATTTATGACAATACAATCAATTCAGAATTTAGCCCAATTTCGAGGTTAAAAGAAATTAAATATTAAAAAAAGAATTTTACTGAAAGTCAAGTATAACATTTCTGAATTCAGAAAATGTTACCAATTTTTAAAACAGTTTATTTACATATTGAGATAACTGAATTAGAAAATGAAATATCTCTGGTAGTAAAATACTGTGTAATGTATTACATGTTCTTATGAGTTTATACGTATACATAATCTGCGTCAAAAGATAAAATCTAAGCACAATACAAATAAATTTATCATAAAATTAGAAATATATACTTTGCAATGAATGAAATTTCATATTCATGTTTAACTGTTCCAACTTTATATGTAATGCATTGTTTTACTATATTCAATTATTTGATCGTATATAATGAGTTATTTATGATTTTGAAAATGCAATAACAAAACGATAAATATATTTATAGTCACCTTAAATATATTCCTAGAGAATTCCGGCATTTTTAAATTCAAGCAGAGGCTTATTTTTTCTGTCATTTATTATCTTTTCCCCTTTGTCCAATGCACATCTACTTCAGAAATAGTTTGCTTTAAAGTTTAAAACAGCATCTAGGTAAGAAATTCTTTATCTACCGATGCAAAATGAGATATATATATCTTTGTTTAGGTCTCACAAGGTCACAGAAAACCATCCAAATTATTACGCAATCGTTTAATTATGTAGACATTTACGATCACAGATTGCATTGAAGCATGAAGAGAGCATTACACAAAGAAAAATTATCTATTCATTAAGATAAGCCTAAAGTTTTGTTTCCTTTTTTTATTGTATTCCTTATTAGGTGAGTAAGCGGTTTTATGAATTCATTTAAAAGTTGTTTAAATTGAATTGAAAGGTAAAAAGAATATTCTATGTCACAAGATGATGTTTTGTTTTTTTTGTGAAGTTTCCTTTAATATGTTCTTATTCATCCTCATTTTTTTTTTTTTTCATTTGGCCTTATGTTCGAAGACAAAAATTGTAAGCAATACAAATATTGAGGCAGTGAAAATTGAATAAAAAAATTTCAGTTTATAAATTTGATGAACATAAATTATTATTACGAATGATATTCCAATTATTAAATCAGTATTACGGAAAATCATAATGCATACTTTATACTGGATTATCAAATACTCATATATATTTTTCATTCACGGTTTTAAAAAGGAAAACAAAAATTGTTTTATTTATAACCATATTTATCACGAATCTTAAAAAACTTAATTTCATTTAATACTACATTACAAATAGTTATTGAATGTTTAAAGGATTTTTGACAGACGATTAGTCATTAAAATGATGGCAATATTGATTTTGATAATTTTTAACTTTTTTATTTACGTAATTTTCTTTCTCTCCCCTTTTTTACCTTTCTCTATGACATAATTTGTAAATTAAATTTTTTTTTCTTATAAAAATTTTACATAATATTTATAGCTTCTTATCCTTTCAACTTATTCATTATATATTGAATTTTGAAAGTCCATAAAATTTTATCCACCTCGAATATAGAAATTAGTGATCAATTATACAAAATATATGAATTTAATTATTTGGCTCAAATTTTCATAAGCAGGACTACCGAGAGTCAGCTTCAAGTAACTTGTCACGTTGTACCTCCTTTTCTTAAATATTATATCAAATTTTGGGCTTTTGATCGAAATTGTATTTTCTTTGAATGAAAACAAAATTATAATTTAAATTTTTTTTCTTTATCGACATTCACATGCAAATTCATTATTTATTTCGTATAAAAATTATAGAAGAGCTTTTTGTGCTCTCTTTGTAGTAAAATTTCTAATACCATCTATCTGTTCAATCTTGAATTTTATGTATAACATAGACAGATCTCTCAATTTATTTTGACCCATAGTAGAACTTTAATTTTTTTTTTTTTACATTTTTGAAGGCACTGAATGAACATTTACCAAGAGTAATTATTATAGAAATGGTACAAAACATTCTCAAAATTATTATTTAATTTGGAAATAAACTCCAATTTTATTTTTCATTTTTTGTCAAGTGGGTAAAAATGTTCATGTGTAGCAGAGAAATTTCGTTAAAATTAATAATATACGATTTACAAGTGTAAGTTAAGTGTTTTACTACAAGTATAAGATTTCATCAGTCAACTTCGTTTAGATATCAGTTAATTAAACACCCCAGCTTTGTTATGAATTATGTTTTCATCATATTCCAAAAATCTCAATAGAACTTCAAATGTATCGGTAATTTCTATCATTGCATTAAATCTGTCTTTTAGGCGTTAACCCCCACCCTTTTGCAATCAAGCTAAAAACATTGAATTTGAAATTCTCTTCGACTTCGGTAGAGATATTATTTTTTACATTATCACCAGATTTAAAATAAGTCCTATTAGGTCTTTAAATTCTTAGTTCTGTGAATTCAGATTAAGTCCTTTTTTCTTCGTCGTATCTTTTTGAGTCGAAGATGATTTCATTCCAAGAAAACTAAGTAGCTATTAAATCTTGAATTACTTTTTTTTTGTGCTGCATCTGACAATATCATTTCACAACTGAACGAATTGTGCTAACGTAATTTATTTGAGTTAAAAAAAATTGTATCGAAAATGACGATTGTTTTTAAGATACTTTTCAAGTTTTAATCAAATATAGTCTATCATTAATTCTAGCTTGTAATCTAATTATTAATAAACTTGTAGAGACTTACCCCAGTACAGTTCTTAAGAACTTCCCAACACTGAAGTACTCGCACTGAAAATAGCATATAATCTATGTACTGCACATACAATAAAAAACGTATAATAACTTCTTTACAACAAAACTCAGAATAAACTCCTCACAAATTCATAATATGAGATCCACAAGGTAAGAAAGCTGATAATTTTTTTTTTTTGCAGGATTTTCAATTGAACGCCTCTGTAATGATCGCTCGTATTGATATTATTATTATATCCGTGCGCACAACAACCATCCAGAGACAGAATTTCACTTTAACAAAGTTTCCTGGATTATTTTTTAAAATGCTCCTCCGGTTTCTCCTTCAAAGTTAACGCGTCCTAAGAAAGTTACACAAACAAAACATGTCATCTCCAATCATGCTTCACTAGGAGCGACATCGACAATGATTGAAGATTATTTGGAGGCTCTAATTTTATTACAAACTATCATAAATTACAGTTTCCACTTGAAGTTTGCGCTGAATCTCGAAGGATTTAAAATGTACTTGCATTCGTTGTTTTTGCGATTGTTAAATTTCTCTTTTTCAAAATGATTAGCCAAACAGTCATCGTATTTGCCTAATAGCTCCAACAGCCCCAAAATACTTCCAGAGTGAGAATCATTAATAAAATGACTTTGTCCATGTAGCGCTAAACCTCTTTCTGCTAGCCTAAATGCTCGTAACATGTTATCAGCATTCTCCGATTTTCGATTTCATTCAAGATTTTATTTCAAGTATGGTGCTTAGTGAAAACAGTTGTTATGATATTCTCTTTGGATACTATGCCATTTTAAGTAGTTTGTTTCATGTTAAAAAACACGCTTTTCATAATCAGATACTTAACATAAAGATATCGTCAGCTTATATTTGACATTTATTTATCTATTAAGCCTTCAAAGGGAAATTTTATGCCAAAAACATCATCAGATGGAATTCTAGGAAATAAAATTGAGCCTTGGCCTACCGACATGAATTTTTGAGATATAATGACATCAGATGAGTTTCATCCAACAATAAAAACTAATTTTGCATCACACTGAACTTCATTGTTTAGATACTGACAAACTTCTGACTCGGGCAGATCTTTTAAAATTTGATCATTATTAGAAATTTATTCTTCAAAACTGTGTGCTAATCTTATTCTTTGTTAGTTGCTATTGTCTTCTAAACTACTCAATTCATCACCTGAGATTTTATTTTTACGTTTTTTAATCGTTTTAAGAAAAAGCATTTTTCCTAAGTGTATTTCCTTCGCTTGTTGTCCCTGCTGTTTTTTTTTTTTTTTTACCTCATTTTCCTTTTTTTGATATCCCGATATATTTGTTATGTAAGTATGATAATATAAAATTTACCGATCAAGAAGAATTATTTTAGAGATGCAAAAATACGTTATGTTATCGTTACCACAGACTCAAACCAAACAGATATGACGTTGAAATGCTGGTATGGTTCTCCAAGCAAAAGGAGAAAAGAAGTTCTGGACGAGAATTGGGGCTGCGGTAATCTAGTGGTCATGGTCACGGTCTTGCGACTGGCGGTTTTCGTCGACTCGTTGGTTCGAGCCCTTTTGCCACGAAAGACCCACTGTGTAGCCGAAGCTGACGCACGTTAAATCTGTCGAGGCTCAAATCCTGGTGTGGAAGCTAAAAGAAGGAAGTGCAAGCTTAGGTGTCGTTCTCATCACTTGACCGAGGTTCAAAATTACGAGGTCCATCGCCAATAGCCCTTATTCTGATTTTTACAACTTACACTGAGTTCGGGCCCACGTCGGAGATTATTGTAACGAAATTGCCGATTTCTTTGCAAAGCTCGCTATCACTTATGGTGAGAAAATGAATGTCCCTGCCCCTGTCTCATATACTTATGACTTTAAAAAATAAACTTCTTTCTGACTGGGAGGTCTGGTGGTCAACTTGTAATAATGGTATTCGGGTTATTCATATATTCCAAGACCAAATTTAAGTTTTTATACAAATTCTAGTTTTATTACACGCTTCTTAACCGGTCATGGTCCCTTCATTTCTTATTTAAATCGTTTTAATTTAAATAGTACAAATTTATGTCTCTGTGGCTCTGTTGGAGATGCTGACCACTACGTTTTCTCTTGCCTTTTACCAAAGATTTTCATTTAAAATGTCCTGTTGTTGAAGCGAAACTTGTTTGACTGAGGTCCGTGTGCGAAAATCCCTACTTATATTCTAAGCTTAAATCCTGTATACTTATGGCTCGTAAAATTACCTAACAAATTTATTAATTGTTTCTAACTTTTATTATATTTCTCAACATTTTTTATCATCCCTTACCATGTAGCTATAATTGTATATCTTGTATACATGTTCACACCTTTGCCTAACACTTCATTTTTGTTTACGAATTTGTGGACGTTTTTGTATTGTGCTACTTAACCTGTTGTGTATCTTATTCCTGCAAGAAAATTTCAACTGTTTCTTGTGTTTCTGTCATGCATATTTTTGTTGTGCAAATACCTTGTACATTTTATTTAACCTTTATTTCAAAATTATGTAAATCTTATGTTATTTTGTCAATAAATGCTGAGTGCGGGGGTGATTATTTCCCGGGGGGGGCCGGTTTGTAACTCTAAACCCTTTGGGTGAGTTCAGGTCTCTTTGGGTATTCTGCCAATAGCCCTTGTGTTGGTTCTAGTGCGACGTTTATAAAACTAACCAACCTGGGCTAGGAAAACGAAAGAAATCGAAAAGTGGAAGAAAACAAAATGAAAAGTAAAGGTTAAACAAGTGAGAAAGTGACTGCTGCCACCGGGAAGAAAAACTTATCTTACAACCGTTCTAGTGTATTATAAAGCAATTGTAGTCTGTTGTAAAAGAGAGCGTAACTTAAAGTAATTTTTGATTTAAAATCGTTTAAGAGGCGACGGTTTGGAAAATTATATCTGTGATGAGCAGGTTCTATGTCTTATACTCTGACTGACAGGTAGTAAGAGAGACTGATCAACTATTAGAGATTTCAGAAAATAGAGAATGAAGAGTGAAAGACAAAGACTATTTCGTCGTTTTAAAGAGTGGCGCCGATGAGTCGTCTAGCTAGTATCATGAAAGGAATGGGTAAGGGGGTTTCCTTACTATTCCAAACTAAAAAAATACAATAATAAAAAAAATCCAAACACTTCACTCACCTGAGCTCTAAACCAAATTACGAAGTTAAATTGCGTACACAAGACGACCAAATAGTTTTTGCCTCTCAAGCCACTTGAAACCATAAATCACTTTGTCTCATTTTCACAATCAGACTTCAATGACCTCAAAGCACTCAGTGGAGTTGAAGAAAAATTTAGCTTAATCCCAGAGCATTTCTGCTTCGTGTTCCAAGAATATTATGTTAAATACTAGTAAGATCATTAATTTATCGAACTCAAGCACGAATCCCAATCGGCCGATTCTCGATCATTTACCTTCGCTCTTGTTGGCCATGTTCATAAGTCTTTATTTTATACGTAATTCAAATGGCTTCTAGTCAATGGCTATTAATATAAAATCTTTTCTCAAAAAAAAAAAAAAAAAAAAAAAACTGTTCCTTATAAGGCTAAATTTTTACTAATCATTCATTTTTTAATTTCTTCGTAGGAAAGAATGAATGTATATGTACACATACTATATGTGATATATATATATATATATATATATATTCCTATTTAGTTTCACTTTATTTCTCCTCATTTTTGAGGATAGCTAAATTCCTCTCAAACATTTCGATTAAGAATTTTTTTATCTGAAATGTTGGCATGGTACTTAAATCTCATCGGTCCGTAGTTTCGATATCTTTTACCTCTATTTAAATATTATATGTACCAAAAAACTCATGAAAATGCCACTAAAATACTTCATGGAGATAAAAAAAAAAAACAATACTTGATCATAATTCTTGAGCATGTAATTTATATAGTAACTCGTGTTTTATAAATAATAAGGTAATAAAAAATTAAAAGGACCCTTTCTAAGTCATTACTTGAGTTTGTTTCTTTTTAAGTATGTTCAGGAGGATTACAATAAAACGTATAAAAATGCCTCTTTACAAATATTTTTCTACTAAATAATCAACAACCTTAGCGAAAATATTTGCTTCATTAATTCAACTATAAACAAGTACACATTTTTTTGGAGGAAAAAAAAGTCTAAAATTAGATCTATGCGCTCAGCAAACTCTCTGAATTCCGTATCAAGTAAAAAATACTTAAATATATGTACCTTTATCGAGAAAATTTCATTTAAAGAAATTCAGTAACAATCTTCCTTTCTGTCTTACTAATGTATTCCGTTGTTCAGGTACGTACTGCCTAGACGATACTTGATTACGTGACTTCCTAACAACATGCATTCTATTCTCTCTTATGCTAAATAAATAAACAGATAAGAAGGAATTTCTTTACAAAGAAATACAAAAGAACTTGACTTCGAAACATTCTTCAGAATACACGCTGTCACAAAATCTTTCTTCCAATGCAATCCTTTTATGTCGCTGCGTGATACTAAAAATATCGACGGGAATCCCGCAAATTTCGTAAATTGAAAACGACTTTCTGGGAAACAGGAAAGCTATGTCATTTTCTTGTAAGTATAATAACCTCGAAAAGTTCAAGAAAATCTAGGATGGCAAAACTTTTTTTTTGTTCCAGATTCGTCGAATTTCAATCAATTTCCTTCTTGTAAAATGCACCATTAAAGAGATTTAGTTCAAGGATTTATTATAATTCAATGAATAATTCTTCAGATTTTAGTTCGGATTCAGAAATTAAATAAATATATATATCAGAGTAATATTATATATTTTTGATTTAGATAATAGTTTTAGGTATTACATTTTTACAAAACTTTTTTGTTTCCAGGTGTATTTCTAGACGTTTCATTTGTTCTAGATGTTTTTTGTTACCCCAAATTGTATTCCCCAATATCCATAAAATCTCAAGCATCCAAAATTACCTTATTACATACCTTATGAAATACAAGTGAATTCTCAAACTCAGCAATTATTAAAATTCTCCATAATTTTCTTTTATTCAAAGAATGCAAAATCAACATTTTCTGTGATATTGTTCTCTGGAAATCCTAGTTTGGTTTGGTTGCATGAGTTTATGGCGCTGAGCTGGAAAACCTAGAGAGTGGTTGACTGTTTATTGGGGTCACACGTAGAAGCAACACGGGTCTATTGGAAACTGAGTTCACAATTCTGAATATCTTTCAAGTGACGAGGACTATACCTGAGCTGGCACCTCCATCTCCAAACTTCCAAACCGTGCTAATAGGACTTTCAGCTTCGACAGACTTAACGTGCATCATCCCCGCCAGACAGTGATATCAGTACTCGATTCGGCGACTCGAGAAGACAACGCATCTTTGACTATGACCACTGGGCTACCGTAACCTGGGAAACCTACAGACTCTCTCTCTCTCTCTCTTATCCATTTTTTTTTAAAAAAGACTTAACTAGATCCTAACTTTAAGTGAAAATCTTTAAAGAATATACTGAAAAAACTGTAAAGGTATGAAAATGAATAAACACGTACTATAATTTTGAAAGTTTCCTTAAATTGGAGAGGTAAAACCAAATATTTATATCTAAGCTACTTCGCATTCTAGCCAGGAATGAGTCCTTTGGGTAACGAGCCAAAGAACAGTTAAAAGGAAATGATAGTACACTGCCATCTAAGTCAAACGCTAGAACGTGCCGCTTTAATCTAATGCTGAACTTTTGCATCCTATTTCGAAAAACAGAAGCGTCGGGAAAGGAAGATATCAAGCAGAAATAAACAAAAGGCTCCAAAGTATTCTATTGTGAGAAAAAAAAATATTACATGCATGTGCAGAATATGGATTTCACGAAATTGATATTTTAGTAACTGTAATGTTAATCTCAGCTGAATAGCTGACATAGTTATGCTATTTTGAATTTAATAAATTTTCTTCCCTTTAAAAACATATTAAAGACTAATGCTAAGCAAGAGAGCTATCTGCTAATTCCAAATTATATAAATAAATAGCCTTCGTTTTGCGAAATAGTTTTTCAGCAAAATTAATTTGATAAATATTTATTGAAGAAAAAGATACAAAATTATGTAAATTTAATTTTAGGGTTCTAGGTCAGTTGATAAATTATTAAAATTTTCCTTCTAAAAGAAAAACGTGATCGTAAAATTGTAATATGTAAAATATTTTAATGTTAACTGTAAAGCAATGAGTTTCATGCCTAGATAATTCTAACAAGGGATAATAGGTTAAAACTAAAAATATTTTCTCAGATTTAACTGACTTTTCCTTGAAAGTGGTGAGTCATAGATCATCAAATTATTGCGGAAGCATATCAGTTTACCATATCACAAAATATTTATTAATAAATTATAAGATAGAGTCCGGCCACCTCCATTTCCAATACATAATAACTTAGTTTTCAACGATAGTTTAGCCAGTATTTCTTTTAATTCGACTTCAAAAAGAAGAATAAAAACTACAAAAATTAATTATACCCATCAAAATTCAAACAGGTAATGATACATGCTTGTACGAAATATTATGCCTATTAGTAAAAATTATATAATTGAGAAATGCCTTCTTCTCAAACTTAATTTTCCTAATTTCTAGAAATTTGTATGTAGTAACTATTTGAAAAATTTCTTAATACTGTGGTATTATTTTTCATGGAATATAAAATTAAATACTAATTATCATGATATACTGATATATGATAATAATTCGAGCAACTTAATGTTTTGTAAAAATTCATCTCAATGGTTTTGTAGTTGAACATTTTCAAGAACTTGCTTTATTTATACGATTACATAAGCAAGTTATCAGTTTGTTTTATTTTTAATAAAATATTGTTGTCATTTAATTATGTTTTTTATGGGAATTTATATTTTAAACTCAGTTATAATGAATTCAACATCCGAAGGAGATTAGTAGTGTAAACAATATGAAGTGCCTATGAGACATCCAAAGAAACAATAAGAGAACTTCCGAAGGAACTCTTTTTTTTTTAAAATAAATAAGATTAATTGAAGAAAAGAAATAATACTTAAATAATAATTTTCTTTATCTAACTTCTTTTTTATCGGTCTTGTTTCTTGAACAGTTTTCAAAATTTTTAAATGTCTACTTTTTAAGGAGTCTTCCCCAATATCTTGTTCTACAAAAGAAAATCGAATATTGGATGTTCTGTAAAAATAATACAAAAAATTCTATATCAGAATTCTCGGAAACATAAACCTTTTGTCAGATTTCTTTTTTTAAAAAAAACTGAAAATAGCAAATTAAATTCATAGAATACCCTTAACTATCCTTCAAAGTTTCGAAAAATTGAACTTATTTAGTTTTGTTTGGGGAATTTTCTTCGCTCTGTTTTTCTGGAAAAAGAATATAGAGGAAAGCCTTTTTTTTTTTTTTTTTTTTTTTTTTTTTTCTTAATTTTAATAAATAAACAGAAAAGATTTTTTTTTTCTTTGTCAATTATTTAAATCCAATTTTTTCATTTGCTCTACACTAAATGCTTATATCAATAGACAAGAGAATTTCACTTATTTTTTTCTAGAAATCCTTTCTGATAATGAATTGATGACTAAGAGATAAGAACTGTAAAAAAAATTGTATTCATCTACAGTTTAACATATGCATAAAAACAAAATCCTATATCGAATGGAAATTAAATAATATATTTATTGTTATTACGATGTAAAGTGACGTTTAAAATAACTATTCATAACTGTTTCATTTGATTATTTTTCTAGACAAAAGGATTCTTAAATAGCAATGCGACATTTTTAATTTCCAACTTTTCATCCAGTTCGTTAAAAATTTTGCACTTGAAATAAATCCATTCATGGTAGGAAAAAATAAGTACTTTTAAGTTTGAAGAGAGAAATGTTCTAGTAAGAGGAAAAACTATTTATGAATTAATTTAATTTCTTAAAATTATATAATAATTCATTTTTTGATGTTTAAATAATTATTTCGGATTTCATTTATGATTTATAAACTCAAGTATCCTTAAAAAATCCCTTCTCTTGGAACAAGTACATATTATCAAATATATATTTATTTTCATTTTATTGGGTATCTTTTCCAGAAATGGACAATTCCTTCATGGTGCTTCGATATTTATATCTTCTTGGATAAAGTATTAACAAACATAAATGAATATAGTTTACTTTTGTTTTATAAATGCTAGTTTTGATTTGTTAAGCGAACATGAGTACAAAATCAAAGTTATCGAAAAAGAGAGATTTGATAAATTTCTGAAGAGCTTACAGAAGTTACTTTTGAATATTTGAAGAAACATCTAAGAGATTATTCAAAATAATCTCAGTCATATATATATATAACGGGAGTTTTAGCTGTGAAACCAGTATGAAATCATATTTATTAACATAAATAACGCTTTCGTATAGATTAAAAAGTTTATTTAAAAGACTTTTACCATCATAATACGTGTTATATCTTTTATCTGTTACTTTATTATCTTTTTTAAACCGTGCTGTAGAATTATAAATTCAAATAAAAAAATGCATTGAAGAAAACCACAAAAATATCAATAGGATTTGGAAGCAACGATGAAACAAAATATAATGTGTCAATTAATGTGCGAGTTATTTACCTTGATTGGGTGACGAATTGTTGCAGATTTGTTTTACTTCATAACTTAATCATGGAGATTCGTTTCACCTCAATACTTTAAAGGCAATATACGAAACTTATTGTTTATGTTCGAATCAATCGGTAAATTATGAAAATTAAGTAACCAAAAATAACCAATTTTAGCATTACTCATCTCTAGTCGCAAAGTACAGCCCTTCCTGAACTTTTATCTGGCGTATGATCTCGATAGGAAGAAAAGAGCTGTAGAAACACAGGTAGATAGGATTTCTAAAATTGCAAAGGCACCTGCACCACAAGAGTTTTTATTATGTAAGTAGATTTATTCGGGTAACAGGCTGAACAATATATATATGCTTTCTTTATCACCTTCAAACTATTTAAAAAGAAATCTACTGTAAGAAACACAGATGTGTCTAATATTCTATACACCAGAAGAAATTAATACTGATGAATATGGAGGATAAGGGATTCTTATAGATCGGCAATTATATTTAAGGACCTTATTTTTTATCAGATATGTGGTACACATGTTTCACTCCAGGGTTTTCAGGAAAACTCCATGCCCTGTTTCACTAGTTTAAGACCATCAGGACCTGGAGCTACTCGTGTTTATAAAATTACAGATCGATCGGATGATAAGAAGTAAATTAAAATTCGTGTACAGATTTTGAAGTAAAAAGACATATTTTATATACATATATATGAACATAGCAAGTTAAACAAGAGCTAATAAATAAGTCGAAAATTAGCAAATGGTATCCAAATTAGATTTTCTTAAAAATGGTAAAATGTTTTTAAGTTAATCAGCAACAAGTGATTACAGTATTGACTTTACTTTTCGTATTGCAATGAATAAGACTTTCACATCAAGAATTTAAAATGTCTAAAAGAACAGTGCTCTCTCGATAATCCAAGAGGTATCACCGGATAGTCAAAAATATGGCATACCTAAAAAAATCACTACATATAGCCCATTTAAATAGCTAAAAAATGTATTATTAATATAAATTTCAAAATAGTGCATGTAAATAAAGTGTCCAAAGGGCTTATTTTATAATTTATTTCATAACATATTTTATAACACACATATTCATTCACATTTATATTTCATAACATATTTTGTAACAGCACATATTTTATAGTTTATTTCATGCACAAAATAGTCAATGAAATAAACTATAAAATATGTGCTGCTTTGTATCGATAGCCTACTTATTCCATTGTAGAAGGAGCATGAAATATTTTTTCTTTGACTTGTCAGTAATTTAGCACCATTATAACTGAGGTATGTTCTCAATAACTAAAAGTATGAAGATTTCCTTTCTCTCTCTCTTTGTATATATAAATATATATATATATATATATACAAAACTTTTCTTACTGTAATATCTATTATATATATATACAGGTGGAGGACAAAATAATACGAACTCCTGTGAAAAGGTATGACGTATTTCACACCTGCAGTACAGCAGCGTCACCTGCAATAAAAGTCTGCCATCTAGTGAGCGTAAAGAGGAAGGTATCAGTCTCTCAACAGCAGTCACCTGCATTGCATACATCTATCGAATTGTCTGTGATAAGTTGAAATGTCAGACCTGTCAGAGTTCCAAAAAGAATACGTTATCAGCCGTTATAACAGCGTACACGGAAGAGGGTAAGATGACTTCTTCAAAGCACAACAATGGCCGAAAGTCAAAGCTTGCTGAAAGGGATAGACGGGTCTTGAAGGGCATAGCATGCCCGAAAGCTCAAGCAATCGTTATCCGAGATAACATTCGAAATTAACAGTCATCTCAAGGACCCTGTTTCAACAAAAATTGTCAAAAGGGAACTTCATGCTGCGAACATTTATGGTAGAGTGGAAATTCGTAAGCCCTTGGTGACAGCAACTAATGCTTTCAAGCGACGCCAATGGTGCAGAGATCACAAAAGCTGGTCCCCACAGCATTGGCAACAGGTAATATGGTCAGATGAATCGTCATTCACCCTATTTCAGACGACCGAACCCGTTTATGTCTGGAGAACGCTCAGAGAAGCGTTTAATCCTGAATGCATCTTTCCGACTGTGAAGCATGGGGAGGGGGCTCCATTATGGTATGGGGTGCGATATCTTGGCGCGGTCTTAGACCACTTCTTATTCTCTATAGGAGAATACAACCCAATCACTATCTAAGCATTCTAGGGGATCATATCCATCCTTTTCTCCGGACTATATTCCCTGAAGAGCGACCGCTTTTTCAAGACGACAACGCCCTTATCTACACTGCTAGGTGTGCTCAAGCATGGTTCGAAGAGCATGACGATTAAGTTGAACATCTTGCCTGACCTCCTCCGTCTCCGGACTTGAATATTATTGAACATTTATGGGAATATTTGGAGTCCAAACTTCGTCCCCTATTTCCACCTCCATCCAGCCTTTCGGAATTAGAGACCATTCTGCAGGAGGAAGGGCTTAATATTAATTTAAATATTGTCCATGACCTTTTTGCATCTATCTCATTTCGCATTAAATCTGTACTTCAGTCAAAAGGTGGTCCAACCCCCTATTAATAAAGATTTTCCTTTATTTCACAGGAGTTCGTATTATTTTGTCTTCCATCTGTATGTATATATATATATACACGAGAGCTATTCAGAAAATAAGGAACGTTTCCGTCTGAAGTCGCTAGGCGCGCGTCGATCACGTACATTTTGGTGTCTGCGTGCTCGGCATCTCAGTCGGCGTCCAGCCATCACAACGAGAACATTTACACGCAGCCCGTTTTTTCGATATTCAAATTTAAAATGTGCGCTGCAATTGAAAATCCCGCCAGTTTGAGGTGCGGTCTGTGATACGGTTTTCGTTGGCAAAAAACCTAAAACCTATGGAAATTTATCGGCAAGTGTGAAGTGTACGAAAACAACGTAATGAATGAAAGTTCAATCTGGAAATGGTGCATTCAGTTTAAAAATGGCTGAACTAACCAACACGATGAAGAGAAGAGTGGACGCCCTAGCATTGTGACTGACGAACTGGTCCCTAAAATTGATGAAAAGATTCGTGAAAACTGCCATTTCGCAATAACGGAACTTTCTATTAGTTTTCCACAAGTTTCACGGACTTTGTTGTTTGAAATTGTCACACAAAAGCTAAGCTACCGCGGCAGAATTCTACGACGAAGGAATTTCAAAGCTTGTCCACCGCTATGATAAGTGCCTCAATTTGTTTAGTGACTATATAGAAGAGTAGAATTTTAGTCGCTCTTTCTGATGTATATAATAATTTTTTTTT